>KQ435830.1:1023763-1051979 GCA_001276565.1 Melipona quadrifasciata | reverse complement strand
CTCGTTTTTTCAGAATGCGTGTGTTTCGATTTAGTCGCAAATTCTTTTTCTGCAACATTGTTACATACGTTCTCAGTATCTGTAATCGGAGAATGTGGACGCTTATATAACGATTTGACTGGTTCTGTGCTACTTTCTATATGTGTGTCAAAATCATCATTTTTTACAGATGTTAGATCTATTGATGATATATCAGAGGGCGTAGAATTTGGCTTCTCGGTTATTACTTCTTCAGTATTAATTTCAGGTGTTGTATTATCATTCTGTAACAAAAGTTGTTCGGCAGTGCTGATCCAGCTTGTTGATTCAGTGGTTATCATTCCATTCCAATTGTTATTTGATGATTCAGTGGATTCATCTTCATTAGTAACTTGTTCATTACTTTCCTTACCATCGTCTTCTGAATTTTTTCCTGGTGTAGTTATTTCTAACGATGATTTATTTGTGTCCGTTTCTGTAGTTGTTTCCGCAGGTGTTTCCTCGATACTAGATAACGGCGAATCATTTAAAATATTTGGATCAGTAGTTTCAGTTTCAGTAATTGATTCTTCAGTAAATTCTTGATTTTCCACACTAAATTCTCCAGGGGTTCCGATTTCGGAGGACGGTTCAGTTGGTACTATTCCTGTAATTGATTCTTCTTCAGTAATTGTTTCTTCAGATTCTTCAGTAGAAATTTCCACAGGTGGTGGATTTATTTCTGTAGTCGATTCGTTTTCCACATCTGAACTAGATGCAGTGTTGATTTCAGTAGTCGATTCTCCCGTTGTACTAAAATCAGGTTCATCGGTGGGAATTGCTAAAGACGGTTCAGTTGGAAGTATTGGTTGTTCGTTTGATTCTGCATCACTAGGAGTCGTATTTTCTGCACTTCCTGATGGAGTTTGATTTTCCATATTTGGTTCCTCAGTAGTTCCGATTTCTAAGGACATTGTAGATAAACTTGTTTCTGTAATTTGTTCTTCCGATTCTGTATTGCTAGAAGTTTCACTATCGACAAAAATTGACGATGTTGTACCGGTGCTTTCGGTTTCAGTAGTTGAGTCTTGGCTAATTTCTTCAGAACTAGAAATCTCTGCGGACGGTTCGTTTGTACTTATTTCTGGTTCTTTATTATCGGGGGTTGTTGAATCATTTAAAATTGTTGATGCAATGTCACTTTGCTCGTTAGAATCATTCGTTGTTGTTTCAGTATGATCTTCGGATGGCCCTAAGGTTGTAGATAATTCTCCATTATCATTTATCACCGTAGGCGAACTAACTTCAGTCGTAGCCTCTTCTGCGATTATTGCAGTTGTACGTATCGCAAGACCTGTGTTTGTAGAACGTGACTTTTCCGGAGCACGTTCCGTCGTCGTTATAATATCGCTATTATCATCTGATTCCATGAATTCAGATATGGGTGGTACGGCACGAGCAGTAGTTGTCGACAGAATTTTATCATCATGCGACGTCGGAGTAGTAGTTTCTTCTTCGTCTGTAAATATCGTTTCACAATGTCTTGATTTTTTCTCTCCAGAGGATCTCGAAAGCTGTGAAAACAGGCGATCCTCGCACGAGAGTAATGGCTTTTGTTGATGACAAGTATGCGAGGGCTTACACAATTCGGTTTCTGTATCATAAGCCATATTTTTTGGACAAGTATAGAAATTTTGATGCATTCGATGACCGGAAATCGAGCAAGTATAAAATAAACCACAATTATTTGGAACTGAGAATGAGCCCAATCTTCGACATTCGAGGTGTTGAGAGGAATCCAAAATATCCGAATTTTCTCTATTGATAGCAGAAATATATTTTTCATGAGGAACTAAGACGCATTTTTGTAGATGTGTATCGAAGTGTCTCTTTTGAGAACATTCGGTTAATATGATTTTATCTTTTTTACAAATGTAGTAGTATCTCGGATTTGTGCAATGTGGTATTAATATATTCGACTCGCAAGATTTTGTATTATTTATGTAAAGAGCTCTTCCACCTCCGATCACGTTCATACAATGGCCTTTGTCTTCATCAAAATATTGGTTGGTCTTGCATGATAGATACCTGGATTTCAAGTTTCTGGGATACCTGTGTACTCCATAATTTGTGTTATCTGTATCATCGATCTCCTGTGGATAATTAGGGGTTGATTTATCAGATTATGTATCTAGAATATAAATTAGATCGACAATCTTTTTCGATGCTGACGTTATTGATAATTTTTGAATAAAAACTGTCAAAAGTTCTAAAGAAAAAATTCAAGTTCCTTTTATTTGACTGGGAAAATTATTATATTAAATTCGTTAGTTTATTAGAACTATATCAAATTTACTTTGTATTATTGTTTTTAAAAAATAGAAAAAGAATTTTTTCTTGTAAATTCTAATAATAAAAGACTCACAGCTAATTCGCTCACTGGTTGACTAACTACGATTAGCACCACAAATTGCAATAGAAAAATTAAAATAAAACTCTTCATGTTTGATAATCACATTAAGCAAAGTTAACTTTTTTTTTTACCAATTTTGATCAGTGAAAACACACTTTTTACACTCGTTGCCGAAACTTTTCTGACTGTCGAAGTAACGTGTTCAAGCATTTTTATATCAAAGACGTGCTGGATAATAATTAAACTGCGATAACTACGATTATCGAAAACGTCATTTTTCGTAACATACAAGTGCGTGATCAAGTTTACACACTGCTCCTAAATTGAAATTGTTTAAGTAACTTGCACGTTTCATAAATTTGGAAGAAGTCAGTCTTTCTGATATTTAAGACGATAATAAAATGTATAAAAGAATGCGATGGTCGTAAATTTGGAAGTATGGTAACAGGGAGAAAAAGGAACACCTAGAAATAGAAACAAATATTTATTAGACGACTATACTGGCAATAGGTAATAAGTCAGTAACAAATCTGTATATACAATATTTCGTTGAAATACATATCTACAAGATGATTCTCTTCTGTTTGTTCATTAAAATAGCGTACACAGTAATTTTCTCTCAAGTATGCTGAAATAGGACTCAATTCTAGGATTGCGTATCGTTGTTCGTGATTAAAGCGGGGGCTGTACAATTTTTAGACTGATCAATCGTTATTTTTCGGTGTGTGTAGAAGTCGTTTAACAATCGTATTGCGGCACTCTGTATGTAAAGTTATTACTCGTCACAATATGAATTCCTGCACCGTAATATGGCATCACATAATGCGAACCATCCGCAGGTCCTACGATTTGTGTTGCAATAAGTATTACGTCAGCAAATTGACCGAGAAAGAGAAACCCCAAAGTACTCAGCTTAAGCAAGCCCAATGCTGGATATCCTAGATAAAATCTATCTGCTCCGAACATTCCAAGAAATATAGAGAGTAACAATGATGTCTCGAAAGAATATCCATTTCTATAAACATGAACATAAAAAAAGAATTTTATTTATTACACGTTGTGTTTAAATCTTTTTTACATCAAATATTAAATATTAAATCTTTTTTAACACTACAAATATTTCTATAATTCTGTTTGAAGCATTATAATATAATACTGTAAACAGATGATATCACGTATACTTACGTCCATTTACAAGGAATGTCCTTCTTAAATGTATTATTTTTTGTTTCTGTACAAATGAGGCCATCCGCAGCCAGACATAACACTGAAAACAACATAATGAGTATGTGATTCAAAGTTTTATCTGTACAAAGTTAAAGAGCGTAATAAATTTGTCCATCAGGGAACGAAAAGGAGAGAAAAAAATTGAAAATAACTAGTCACAACAGAATATACGTTTGAAGCATATCTGTGGTATAGGTTATGTCACACCTCGCTTCGTTTCGAGTGCAACAAAAAAAAAAAACGATAAAGTTTACGTACCTTTGGCTTTATTTTCCTTTGTGCAACCTTTGGGCTGTTGCGTTTTCGGATCTATGAAATCATAATCGGGATGAGGGCAGATGTATTGTCCCATTCGTAGGTTACTGCAGTCGATTTCATACGTGTATTCAACACCATTGCTCAGCGGTATCGACAAAAGAAGCAAAAGGAGCCCGCTAAGGAATTGCATCAGATGGAACATGCCGTTTCATTTTACAACAATTACTACGAATACCACACTGTCACTGGATCCACTGTCTCTCGTAGTTTCGCGACATCCCGTACATGTTTGTTGTATTTTGAACGCACTGCCATCAAAATGATGTCCCCCTAGCGCCAACTACTTGGAATCTCTACGAACTATAATTTATTTCTTCTGGCGCCAGTTTTCTCGTTAACATCAAACAGGTCGCATTAACAAGAAGAATTTGTTCTAAAAAGTACGATATTCCTCAATTCTAACTCTTAAACTGTATAAACCAAATACTCCAGTCGAAGTGTACGATCGTTTATAATATATAATACAATACTTCTTGGAGAAGCTGAAACTTCATCCGTAAGTTTTCTTTAATAACGTATCAAAGTAAAACAAATGGCCTCGCTAAACATTAGAGCAGACGTATGGAGCAATTATAATAATTCTTTATGACAGTACTCGATCTTGTAATTTTCTTTTCCTAGTTACGTTGCATAAGATCGTGCGCAAAGAATTTGTACGAGTCCGCTATTAAGTTGCGTTAGTGAGAGGAAACAAACAATGGAAGACCGCCGTGATAGTCGAGCATTTTTTCTGTGCTAAAATGGCTTCTGCGTCGTTGAAGAGCACTCGGAAAACTTATAGCTTCGAGGAGCGAGAAATTTTGATAACCTTGATAAACAAGTACGAGGATATCGAGGATAAGAGATCCGATCCGGTATCGATGTATAAACGAAAATCAGCATGGTCTCAACTGGCCAATGAATACAATTCGATGGTAGGTCCACAAGCGATACGTTCGGCTGTACAGTTGAGACGTTGCTGGGAAAATATGAAAGCATGCAAACGAAATCGCGAGGAGAAGAAGTTACGGTAAATATAACATATATTCATCACGTTAACTTTCAGTATTCGTCGCCTTGTATATAAAAGCGCGGGAATGTACGAATGTTGTCTAATCATGTGTGCAGGGCGTTTTGTTTATCATTATCGTTTATCAATTTCATATTGATTTGTTGATTTTTTCAGTAATATTTCAAAGAATTTTTGCCACCTATCTAAAGACCATACACGGTCGAAAAGTTGGGAAAATAGAAATTTCATGGCGGATGTTTCTATTTCTACCGGAACTATAGGTTTGCCGCCAAATGTCGTGTTTGAACCAAAGGAATCTGAACCGTTTACGTTGCAAACAGTCTGCACTATAAAGCCCCCGAAACAATCCTCAAAAGAGGAAAATAATTATAAAGACTCAGGTCTTTAGACTTATTCCCTTTTATATTTTATCTTCTTCTATCCTTTTTTTTTTTTTTTTTTTTTTTTTTTTTTTTTTTTTTTTTTTTTTTTTTTTTTTTTTGTAAAAACCTTGAATTCTATAATGGAATCTCAATTTATGAGGACTGGATAAAAATAAATAAATACTCTGCAATGTCCAGGTCTATATTTATAGTTCTATAATTGACTGATTTATCCGTTTCTTAAAATACTTTATTTTTGTTTTATTTCTTAAGTGAGATCTTTTAAAAATATTTCTTCTTTTACCTTAACAATACTCTTCTAAAGTTTTCTAGCTTCTAAAATAATTTTGAAATCCTTCGTTTTTATCAAAAATTAATGGCTTCATATTTTTCAAAATATAATCAATATCCTTTTTACTGCCACAGATTCTGTCAGCAGTAAAATCGATTCGAATTCATTATCACACGGTCCAGTGAGCGACTGTTTCGATAAATCTAAAAAGGATTCAGAGTCGCCCGTGGTTGATCAGTTAGACAAAGACGAGAAATTAGAGAAAAATCGAATAACTTTCAAATCGAACGCTACTCAAACGTTGATCTCTCCATCGATTGTTCACGAACAGCCTCGAAGGATGAAGAGGTCCCTTCACAAAGAGGAAGAGCTGCACGTATTAGCCTTATCGGAGGCACAGATGAAAGTTGATATCGCAGCCATGTTGAAAGAAGAGGCCAGAATTAAATTGGAAGAGGCTCACTATCGCAAAGAGGAAGCTAGGTTGAGGATGCTTCTTTTTACGTATAAGCTTGATAGGATAAAGGAAGATTGACCGGAGAGAATAAAATGAATATACTCGTGACACCGCGTACGACGGCTTTCTTCGTTCCTTTTTTATAGGAATAGAAAGAAGAGGGAAATACTATTAGATTAAATGTAAACGAACGGTATTCGATCTCTGTAATATCTATTTATTATTTGTAATTTCTTTCTAACTACAATTGAAATCGTAATAAATAAAAACTCGTAATGATAGCTACTTATGAGTCGCTAATAATGTTTTTTAAACAAGAACAAGGAGCTTTTTCGATCTTTGTTATCGAACTAATTATAGTTGTATAAATAATGTAAATGCTCTTATTTTATAGTGCTAACTTAAAATTGAATGCGTAGATTGGAAATAATAGTAAATTTATGAGAACATCGACTTATGAATTCAGTTTAATAGGAAATATAGTTATACAGTTCTAATTATAATAGATAAATATAAAGTTAAAGAAAAAAGAGGTCTTCAATCTCGATTATTTTATAATTAAATTTGACAATTTATTTCGCAATAGTTTAATCAGAAATTAAACATTCTTTTTAAACATTCTTTTTTATGACTGCTAAACTTAATGTATTTTTATTCCAAGATTCTACCTATTTTTTTAAAGAAAGTAGTATTACATAGTTGCAAACAAAACCACGTTCTTCGAAAGTGTAACATATCTCGATACATATTCATAGTACCTGTTTTGATAAACTGTTCATTCCTCTACTAAATCAGTGAAAGTATATATGTCAGTTTATCGACATGGCAGTCATAGCTGGCAGTGGTCAGTGAATTTGACTAGCTGTGTTTAAAGTCACGAAAAAGAACAGAAAAGAGAAAGAGGTTTTAACGAAATGAGAAACCTACAAAGTCTCTCTGAATCATTCAAAAACGAAGGAATCATTATAGCATGTATTATTAAACTTCAGCATCACTGAAATCAAATTCTATCAATGAATCGTGCAATTTTAATATGAACAATTTTGACTGTTGTATTAAAAATCTATCATCGATATGTCTTTGATTGTAATAAAAATCTGTCGATGTTTCTATTTTTTCTATTTTCAAGATTCAAGTGTTGGACTAATAATAAGCACGCGTATGTTAAGGAGGGAAATTTCACGATATCTTCACATGAAGTGGAAATTGTCATCGTGGACAGGTTTTGGCGATGAGCAACGAGCAACTTCGAATAATGATGGATTGGTGTAGATTGGTTCACTGGGATCGAAGCCGGTTCTTCTGCTGGATGACAATCCAACAGCACCCTCCAGAGCAGTTGACGATGAGCTCACGCGTTGGCTGATCACATTGCTCATCGATCGGGAGATCGACCTGTGCATCCAAAGAATGGTACATCAACTTCAGGTAATAAATTCAAAAATAAATCGAACATGTTAAAAGCGTTAAAAGCATCAAACCATTTATCAAACATGACAGATTATATGACGTATTTTTGAATGATTGTTGATTGTATGAAGCAGAATATAGGCTAGTGGGATATACGGGTATAATTTTCAGAATGTGATATATTGAATTGTTTAAATTCTGTTTGATAGTGATTGGCATATTGACAATATGAAATATTGTTATTTACCAATATTTCACAAGTAAATTGTTACAATTTTTACATTTTTCGAGTTTTAAGTTGCGTTTTTTGATTTGATAATTGACGAAGGAATTTGCTAACGTAAAGTAAAAATTTATTTAAATTTGAAACAACGAATTTTTAGAAAGGAAAGATTTTTAAAAATGTGAATAAGAATTTATAGTGATACGAAGAGTGTACAATTATTAGATAGATGTAGAATCTATTTCTATTTGACAATTGAAATAATAAAACAAAATATTCAAATACAATTTTTTCTAATGTTTTCTAATGTTAAATCTTATTTTACTCGAAACAAAATATTTTTAAAAGCTTTGGAACATGTTAGGAGCGTTAATAAACGTTTGACAAACTACATACGTAGATCGAAACGGTTTCTGAAGACCCGTTCTCAAGAAAGAGAAGTTATTAGCACGACTGCTGTAAGCATCGTCCGAATGAGTGCTTCGATTACATATTTTGTCAACTTTACGGTTCTTCGTGATTACCGTGTAAGCGTATTTTCTGAAACAGTTTACATGAATCGATATAGCTTTATAAAAATCGAAACAATCATTTCAGAAGAAATTGGACATCTATAATCTACCTGTAAATTAATATGGATAATAAAACCACAGATGCTAGAAGTACTACGAGCACCGCGACTGCTGTTACCAGTCCATAGTACTCGTTAGGAGTTATACAGACGTTCTCCATAATGGTAGTTTGTTTCTCAACCATTGTTTCGTCATCGATGTCCATTCTTGAATCCAAGACCTGCAACTCGTTTAAACGTAATATTTTATTTTCTCTTGAATTCATTTGTTTTTTAATGTAAGTAGGAAGAAAATATACGTACTTTTAGTGATATAAAAATTTAAAGCAGTATCAAGTTGCACGTATTGAAGTTTACAAAATGAAATTTAATAAGGTATCGACTTTAATTCAGTTAATTAGTTTTCATAGAGATTTAAACAAAACTATGAAAAAGCAGACAGTAAAATATGAAACTGATATAAAAGATCGCATTATTTTCTTTATGACTATAGAAGAATGAAGAGTACAATAAATGTTATCTTTTTCAGGTCTACCTCGATCATTTCTCTCACTTGTTCCTCTTCTTCCTCCTCTTCTGCATTAACACTCTCTTCAACGACTGTCGAATTCAACACAGGGGATGTGTCATTTATGTTATTCTCCGTTATCGTACTTATTTCATTTTCTTCTGCGATGGTATCGTTTTCTAACACGTCTCTTCTGCGTCTTCCAAAGGATGGCTCGCTCCTTCCGGTACCACCGGAACAGTAAGCTGGTTGACAGCCGTCTCGACATGTTCGTACGGTCGCTTCAAACACTAAGAAATTAGACTCGGGGATTTTAAAAGCGTTGAAACGCGCTTCCAGACTGTCACCATCCCTCAAACGATCCAACCCGGGGAATACGTAATTGTCCACTGGACATCTGTGCGAACAAATCACATTGGTATTGTATAAAGATTTTATCTTTCGAAATCTTTTTTCACGAGTTAATCCATCATTACAAAACTGGAAAATCTTAAAGTTTTACGAGCCCTGCACGCTAGATATGTTAGAATATGTTAGACATATTTATGTCAAGTGAACATATAGGTCGAGTCAAATGTCATATGAAGATATAGTAAGATACAATAATTTAGGTACAGTAAGATAGCAAGACCAGAACAAACGGATTATGTAAATTATATAGATGGAATGATATAAACGAATTAGGCATTTGATATAATTCATACAAATTAAGGGCAAATTAAATTATATAATTAAATAAATAAGATATTTGGCCGAGTATAAATTAAAAAAAAAAAAAATGAATAATGCACTTTCTGCAGTATTGTGCAACATCCACATGATACATTATAAAAGTTCCATTAGCTTGATCGATTCTGTTGTTACTGAACCAATCAAAAATTTTTTATCGGACACATGGAAATAGAATATCTTCTTTATCATTTTAGTAACAAAAATTAAATTTTACCTTAAATTTTATTGTTGTGTTGAAATATCTATTAAAAGCTATTTGGATATTTAAAAAAGTAGAATAAAAGCATGTTCTATCTATAAATTATATATTATAGATTAGTTATTAACAAATAAAAATTATAATAATTTATACGACACTTACCCGTATCTGTCTATTAGTTGAACACTTCTTCCAGAGTATGGATCTCTTGCTATGACATTAGTAGCAAAGATGTCAGTTACATAATTGTACCTTTAAAAAATATTAACAAAATATTACAATATAAATGTCAATTTCTTTAATAAAGTTTATAATTAGTCCAGTATAAAATTTTTATTTTTGTAGTAGAGCAAAGCTTTATGTTTTAATTATTTGTAGTTTTAGTGTTAAGGACTTCTAAAAAATTGATGTTAGAGAATATACTCTAGAAAGAAAGATAAATGTTACATACCCATCCTGAGCTTCCAGTCTAAAAGTGAGTGGATCACCAACAGCGATGGTTGTCGTAGGTCTGCCTTGATAAAGAATCAGCAAACGTACTCGAGAACTCAAGGTATTTTCCGCTGGAAGATATTCGATTGGAATTGGAGACCCTGATCTACACAACATAAGTGCGAATTTCATTAGCATAATCGAAACACAGGTATTTTTATTTTTAGTTTTTGAAACATTAAGAACGTAGACACTTTAACATCTTGTTTCATATTAAAATAATAAAATTTTTCTTCGTTCAAAGTTAACTGCAAATATTCACAAGCTTTGGTGTCTAGAATTCCACTTTGAAAAATATTAAAAGAAGCATTATAAATTAAATCCAAATTTTCCGCTCACTATAATCTATTTTTCTTTAAAATATCAGTTTTAGCCGCATCGACTGAAACAAGCCATACAAGTGTCTCTTCTCAATTTTGCACAAAATATATTCAAAATTCAGGATAATGGAATCAAAGTGATTCTCAACAATAAAACTCGAACTCGACATTAAAATAAATTTCTCGAGTGTGCTTGCACCAGGATTCATGTTAAGCGAATGCGACACATTCTGCATTCCATACTCGATGACAGATCGGACTGTTTAATTAAGTGTACCGGGTGCAAGGCACGGTCTCTCAATCGATATGACCTGGCATACCCGGCACCGATGTAGCCGGATGTGACGACAGCTTCGCCAGGACCTCGAAATAGACAGGTGAGATTGAAGCGTTTGTCCCTTCCTGTTTGCACATAGTCCGAGAATTGTACCACGACGATGTTCGTCATTGTGTCTCCATACTGCAATCGTACGTCGAATGTAATCACTATTCATAGATTAATTTTCGACGAAACATTTATTAAAGATATCATTATTACGCTGAATTCTGTTGATCAAGAAACAAGTTACGAAAAATTAATTTTGATGATAAATTTAAAAATTCTAAACAATCAGCTTCTTAAAAATGAATATTAAACATGCTTTCAGAAATGTTATAGTATATTTGGGCAAACAACGACAAAAGTAATTCTCTTACTCTTTGAGTACCGCATTCAGGATAACCTTGAGGACCACTGATCCGAAGAACATTTACGGTTCCCCCGTTCCCGCGGAAGAAGCAGCGATCATAATAGCCGTAAGTGTAAATCCGACCAATGAATCCTTCCGGTGTCCTCAAAGTAAATTCCATCCCATCCTCGCTACACACTTGACTCACTAGAACGACCAGAAACACAATTTACTTGCTCTCTATTAATTTTCAATTAGCAAATCGCAAATACCTAGGGCAAATACAAATAACGAGCTGAAAATTATGGCGATGTAAATCTAGATTTTTACAATTTAAATTTAGTCACGTGTCTCAATTCCTCTAATTAAATTACAATCTAACAATTCTGATAATGCTGATTTATTATTCATTATAATTCACAATCAACTAAATAACAATATCAAATTCAAAAACCCTCCCACTTCGTTAGAAACCAAGGGAGAATCGATACCAACGGATGTGACCAAACAAAAAGCAAAAAAAAAAAAATAGCTCTTGAAAAAATCAGACGGTTTATTTTGCTAAACTCAGTCCAGATGACAATGTCTGTACAATAATTCAGATCTGCATCAATAACGGTTGTAATATGGACCGGCAGCGTAAACGTTTCTCCACGTGACCCACGTAGACGGCATCCAAGGTGTCCTACGACGCTTACCATCCAGACACTCTGCATCAGCTCCTTGTCTGCCGTTGTTCCTTTCGTAGAAGTCGTAATCGGAACCGGTATCGTAGTACACGGGATTGCCCATGTCCATGTCCCTGGAGTCACGATCGCTCAGCTCGCAGTTGTCTCTTTCTGCGCCGTAGGGAGCAGCGTATGGACGATAATTGAACGATCTGCACACGAAGTCCCTAGCATCGGCACACTCCCTTTCGCATTGGGCCAACGAGGACGCTGTCGTATATCGTCTAACAAATGGTTTGCGAACTCGAGTGTGCGGCCCTACTTGTCGGAAGTTGTCCTGTTCGTCGCATCTGGACACGAGGGGCGGTCGACCGATAATTGGACCACCGCTTGTACCGAAAGGTCGCGAATTGTACACTCCACCTTCGCCTATGTAACCGCCGCCGATTATTCCACCGTCGTTGTTGTAACCACCGTAGCCTAAAGGACGCGTGGATCCTCCTACGTTGTAGTGATTCCGATCTGGGTGACCCTGAGGACTGTAGATGTCGTCGGGGTAGTTTGGAGAGTATCCTCCGTGTGACGATGGTGGATACCTGCGAATGGAAAAAGAATTATGTCGGTTGTGTGGAGTGGATATTTAGGATGGACAGGAGAAGGTGGATTTACAATCAGTACTCAACAGTTATGCAATACTCATTCACACTTTTTGTGAAATCTAAAAGTTCAGATCATATTTGTTTACAAAAATCATAACTTTGTTCAGAAGTATTAGAAAACTGTCGATTATATTTCTAAAAGCTCAAAAATGTTGCTCCCTTCCAATGAACTTACCGATTAGGATAAACATCCTTCTCAGGATATCTTTCGCTAATGGGATACCGATCGACGTGAGGCCTGCCACCAGCCATGCCGGATGGATACCGGTCCAAAGGATCTTCGGGAATAGGATACCGGTCTATGCTATTAGGATACCGGTCTATGCTATTAGGATACCGATCGCTATCGCTGGGATAACGACCCGGAGATATTGGATATCGATTAGCAATCCCACTGGGGTATCTACTACCACTTGTTGGATATCTGTCTATCGCAGGATCTGGGATAGGATACCGATCAGGATGAATAGGACGACGATCGCCGCCTCTGATTGGAAATCGATCAGAGATTGGATATCTATCTGAAGATGGATATCGATCCACTATTGGATAACGATCGCTCACAGGATAACGATCGCTGATAGGATATCGATCTACCGGATCAGGAAACGTATCTCCTGCTGCTCCAATTGGATATTGCCCGTTTAAAGGATATCTTTCGGGATATCTGTCAGCTGGATAACGATCAGGATAACGATCTGGATATTTATCAGGGTAACGATCTGGATATTTGTCAGGATATTTTTCGGGGTATCGATCTGGATATCTGTCAGGGTAACGGTCTGGGTAACGATCGGGATAGCGATCTGGGTAACGATCTGGATAGCGATCCGGATGACGATCTGGGTATCGATCTGGATATCGATCTGGCTTTGCGCTGCTACTGAACCCCTTGTCGTAATCTTCTGGATAACCTGCGTGGAAATTTGAAATTTGTTTGGATTAAATAGATGTATATACTTGGGTAATAATTTTTAATTGTTATATATTGTTTATTGAATGTCATTGAATTAATCTGAGATTTTGAGATATATAAGAATACGAAGAATTGAAGTATAGTAATAGATTATTGAAGTTATTGGTTTACCAGGTCTTCCCAGAGAGGGCCGGCCGAAATTGGTATCTTGCCCTAGTGGATCTGGTCTGTACCCTGGACTATCTCGGTCTCCATCTAAATATTGATCTATTCATATAAAATTATAACAGAGTCATAAGTAAATTTCAGAATTTCTACGATTATTCAGAGAAGATTTTAAAAATAATTGAAACTTGTAGCACTAGGACTAGAATTTTGAAAATTCAAATTCACTAAAATCCTGTACGTGTTATTTCACTCATCGTAAAGAGCGACGTACGTTGTTTCCGATTTCATCGATTCGATTGTAATTAGACTGCGGATTTTTATTCATTCTTATATTCACATTTTTGCACAACTAAAGAAATCTACTTTTCTAAGTTTCATCTACTAAAATGAGTTAAAATCTGTTATGTAACTGACGTTGTAGGCCTGTTATGCCTTTAACGTATTTATCACTCACGCATAAGATTCTCGTAGTAATCGTAATCCGCATCGTAGATGATCCTGTGCCCGTCACGCTGATTGAATCGGCTCAGTCGGCAGGTGTGATAATGTTCCGAATACACGGCGCTCCTGCATTGGAAACTGGTCTGTCGAAGACATTCGTCAAGGCATTCGCTCAGACTGCGTCCAGTTATTTCGGAGTGAAATTCGCCGCTCAAACGGGAGTTTCGATAACGTTGAAACGCTGTATCTGGTCGTCGTCCATCAGAGAAGAGATGCGACGTGGAGCTGCTGTCTGGATATTCGGAGCCACGTGCTACGGACGGATCTACGCTTCGTAAGTGGGTATTGGTAAAGTGTTGTAAAGTATTAATTGATCGCATCACTATCCAGGCACGAGGACACGAAGACAGTCGAATGCTTTCATTTTCTTAAGGGATTTTTTTCTTTTCAATCTTGGCATTAAAATTTATAACGAAGGATAATTCGAGGATTTTGATAGTAATTAGTTAATTAATAATAGTCAATTTATCATAATAAATTGGATGTTTTGATAGATTTGTGATAAATCAATTTACATTGAGTGACTATGTTTAGTAAAGTAATAAGTTGTATTAGTATTGTAATTAACCAATACAATTTGCAAAATTGACAATCTTTAAATTTCTAGTCTGCCATGTAGGTAAAGAAAAAGAAGTAGTAATAGATACTAGACAAAAGTACTGACAGTATAATATACTTACGATTGTCTAAACAAACCAAATCATAAAAATGATGGCTAGGGCTGCTGCTTATTCCAATATCGTCCTTCTGAGATACGGAATCTTCTTCTGAAATGACGCATTGCCGCGTTTGCTCGTCGAACTCGACGCTTCGACAGAAGTATTTCTCAGCTCTTAAACAAAGGGCTTGACATTCGTCCAGAGTAAGATTCGTGTAAATGTCCACCTCGAATGGTCCACGAAGACGCTTGTTCTCTTCTTTGACGAATACCGCTAACCCATCGCAACGACGTTCCGCTGTTGAATCAAAGAATCGAACGACGATTAGTAATTATAAAAGTAAAAGATAATTAGTAAACAATAAACTATAAAAATTCGATAATTTTACTGCTTAATGTTTGAATAATTTAAATATTTTTAACTATTAATTTTTATTACTGTTTGGTAAAATTTTGGAAGAGAATTGTTGTTAAGTACCATTCAGACAAGTGTTTTCGAGATAATCAGAATTCGGATCGTCTTCCAACAATTCAGGATGAGTTCTTCTGGTGAAACGACTCAGAGCGCAGCTTCTCAGAGCAGTGTCATAGGTGGCGGATCGGCAAATGAAAATGAACTCGTTCAAACATCTTCAAAATATGGTATGAAATTTATGGTGCATCGATGAAATATTTCCAAGTAGATTCTTTTAAATTCTACAATACCTGTCCTCGCAGTCTGTTCTATTTGCCGCGCTAACTTCCTTGATATCTGTCAATGGTAATTTTAGTTTTTTCCTGGGGTGTCTCTCGAACACGTAACGCCGATTTGGACATTCTCTTTCGATTCTATCGGCTTCACAGTAGCATATAACCATTAAAACTTTTAATTAAAACAGCAATTGTAGAAATTAAAATTTTTTAAAATAATTCGAAATAATCTTTTCACAAATTACTACAAAGTGATCAATACTTTGTGGTAATAAAAATATATTGATTATCAATATAAGAATAAAGAAATCATAGAAATTTAAGTTATGGTTTCTCTGTGATGTTTGAGAGTTATTAGAATGCGTAATACTGACAGCCAAGACAAACTTCTGTGAAATGAACGCTGTTTGGCACTAGCATTAGGTTTCCAATCCCTTCTGGTTGCGCCTGTTCTCTCGTTAAATAACAAGTGCTTTCTTCGTATTCAGCAGCCCCGCTGAAAGAAGCTATTCTGCTGCCAGGTTGGAAATCGAAGCTCGTGCAAGCACGAACTAAATTATTCGTCGCTGTTCTATCTCGTAGACACAATTCTTGACATTTTTCCAAGACTCTGAATGGCGGTGCAGAGTCTCGTACCTATGATAAATTGGTCAGATTGAAATTATCATAATATCAATACTAAACATTGTCTTGACAAGCGAAATGAAAGAAATGCTCGAAATTTCCAAACATGTTATATGATTTGTATTTGATTGTTTGACAATATTTAATATTCAATTAATTTTAATCAAAAGCTAGACTGTCCTTTCTGCTATTGCTGTAAATCAACCTTTCAATTTCTTTTTTAAACTTTACATTCTATCGTCAGAGAAAACGAGTGAACAGTTTCCTTCAAGCTGAACATTTGAAAATCGACCACACAGAGAGATAGATGAATATTTCGCGAAACGTTTTATACCACGTCGTCGTCGAAACCCTGAAGCTGCTGGTCCGGAAGTCTCTCGTAAACGACTCGACCCAAGCCGCCATTGCACGTTGTTTGCCCTGAAAACACAGCACGCCAGTTCTCTCGTTATCGTTTGTTCGTGATACCGCGTTCAATAGCTGGTATTTTCATATGCTTTCCTCTTATTTGCTCGTAAATAGATATTATTATTTCCTGTTCCTCTGGCAAAAATCAGGTTACTTCCTTTGCGAGCGAGCGACCACCGTCAGAACGGCGTACGATTTTATCGTCCGCGTATTTTTTTTTTTTTTCGTGTCATAAGTGGCACATACGGCGATACAATGGGACGAAACGCAATTTCGTAAGCGAGTAAGTGACATCACTCTTTTACGCAGCGTCCTATCATTAACTTCCGTGGCCGCGATTCTTTCAAATATGATCCATGAGATATGCAAAAGAAATTTTTTTCTCATAGCACTGGGTGTTTATTTAGGGCTGAATTTACGTGTAATTTTTCTTTTTCTTTCCTCTTTGATTTGAGTTAGATAGAAAGCAAGAATAGAAAGTGGTAACTGGAGATGTGGTTTGGAACTTGGAATTTTTTCTTCTTTTAATTTTCATGATAACTTACCATTAACCACTCTCAAAGTAGCGAGAACAGATATGGAGTGTAGTAGATTCGATATGTTAGTTTTCTTCATCCTTTTGTGTTATGAAAGTTCGATATCAAGTAGTCATCCCAACGGAGAGATTCTGAAATCATGTGTTAATCAAAAATATCGTACAGTATATTATTTAATTGTAAGGATTGCTTTAAACCTGAATATTCATGTTTCTAAAATAATTTCATTCATGATTCAATCGTTTTAGGTTTCTGTAAGAAAACCAACGAACATCCCCAAATTACTATAAGGAACAATGAAATGGATATCGACCATGAATAAATGGAATCATAAAATCCTTGTAACGTTGAAAATTGTCCTTGTCCTCAGAATAATTTTCTTATCGTCTAGTAAGTACAAAATGTTTAAATTAGGAATAGACACATTTATAGCAACTATCAATGATGATTAACTACATCAAATTCATTTAAAATTTCCAAAATTTGCACTTTTTGCAGAAAACGTTTATGTACGTGGATAACAGTAATCGAAAAGATACCGAGCAACTAATAATGTAATGCTTGAAAGTTGGAAGCACGGTTCGTTGGGTTTACGGGCGTGTGCTGGTCCTTTGCGTGTACGTGCATGTGCTGCATCAGAGAAAAGGTTGACGGGGGTGCGAGCGTGTGGAAGTGTTCAGGGTGAGTGCAACTCAGGAATTCCATAAAACCTTGCACTGTCTCTACACACTTTGAATATATCGAAACCGTTCATTGCACTGAATCACGTTTTCTTTATCACACTGCACGCTTCGAAGTTACTTTTTCATAAGGCCAAATCGTTTTATATTGATATCTCTCGCGAAGAATTCATGGACATGCTTCTGCTTTCGTATCGCGCCAATGTTAAAAATAGGAGATGTTTTTTGTACATGATAAAAGACTTACAACAGCATGTGCCACGAGGTTTGAATGCAAACTATAAAGAGGATGGTATTTTAGAAATGTATGATGCTTGGTCGCTGAGGAATTTGAATATTGTAAGGGGCTCCTGAGTAGAAAAGATGTTTCGATATTTTTATTTTCTGCAATTTGTCTTTCAAGTATTTACTTATAGTGATAAAAATATTTTTAAAAAGTTGAGTCTAATTTTAAGACATAATGCTTTGGGGACTATTTATTAATAATTAATTAATTATAAATTAATTATTAATAAATAATTAGTATATTGTTGGATACGTTTTTAATAAATGTTTAAGTATATTTTTACTTAAACATTATGCATAATTAAATTTATTTTAAAAATGGTACTGTTTAATCAAAGGTAAACTTCCAGTAAATTGGCGTTTTAAATAAATATTAAAACAAATATTTATCAATAAAATCCGCTAATTTGCAAATTATTAATTGTGATATATATGCAAATTTTACACATTTATAGAAACGGTGCTTATTAATTACGTTATGGTTTATCGCCTTTACAATTATAGTTCAAAGAGGATGGATGCTCAGCGATTAATGTTACGGTCAATGAGAGAAAATTATAGATTCAGGTCATTTCGAATCATCGATGTATGTATTATATTACCACATTGAAATAATATCGTGATTACATGTTATTGAATTTTATACAATTGTGCTCCCGTTTCAACAATCATACGTGAGCTTAATTACAATGCACGTTTAAAATGGAATTTATTAAAAGTTTTAATACTTAAGATATAATCTAACGAATATAATTTTTCTTTATTAAATTTTTAGCTTCTTCGATACATTTTCTACTTAAATATATATTTCTTCTTTAAAATAAAAGACTGTTGCATCTTGGAAATATCATTTTTGACGTAATCTCGCCACGAAATGCAAAAAAAGAGATTTTATCACGATGCCTTGAATCAGATGATACACGGATAACATTGTTGCGTGTTTCAAACAATTTTCATATTCTTCAATTATGCGATATTTATGGTCGTAGGAGGTCACAGTATTACAATTTATAATATCATTGTTAGTCTTAGTTGTGTTATTTAGTTAGTCACTGGGAAACAATTTAACTGACAAACAACATTTTTTGTATATAAATGCGAAGGTCGATCTTTCGTGTAAATTAATTAAAATTATTTCATTGTTGCAGTACTTTTTTAATAAAATTGTTTCGTTCCTCTTTCATAAAAATTAGAAATGAATAGGGTTTTTCCATTTCAAAACTAAACATTGCTGAATCTCACTTCATTAAAATTTTAATTTTTTCAGTCAACGCTTTTTAACTATAAATTTTTCATTTCTCTGTGCCAGAAAGTAATAAAAACTGAGTGCGAATATGATTTTTACACATTTCAAAAATCCAATAAACATTATCGAATCTCTCTCTTAACTCAAAGCTTCCAATTAAAACTTTCTCCAGTCCTACAGGCTGTGAAATCGGAAACTAGTACATTTCAAATCTCAATCCCTATCAGAACTCCCTCCTTCTCGAGTCAATTTAACTCACAATTTTCAATTGGAACATATAGGTATCAATTATACTCACCAGCGATAATAACGAATTTCAGGTATCTGACTTGGAGAGTAAACGATTTTACGCAACAACAGGTTCCTCCTCTTCTCCGGCACCGTCTATATAATTTACGAGCAGACTGAAACGCCAAAACGCGACAAAATGCACCTGGATTGTTCATCCAACGCGAATGGCACCTGTAATCAAACTGACGGTCAAAATCAGTGCAAACCGTGGAAATAATGGATAACACCTGACCGATCGCGGTGCCGGGAGGGGAGGTGACGCCGTTGGAAGAATTGTTTCGATGAATGATTCTTGGATAGACGAGCCATAGGGGGCAGAACAGCGGAGGAGAGATAACGCCACCGGTGGTACACAGGCGCGGTAGGATCCCCACGTCCGATTTCTGGCCTTGTGCTCACCGGAAGTAACTCCATTGTGTCCGGTTTCCGTGGGGCCATCCGGGAAAACGTTCGACGTGCGTGTAAACGCCACGACCGTGGGTTCTCAAGCCTCGTCACATCCTCATTCTAGCAAATAATATCTTTCTTTCTACACTCGTCTCCAATTGAGACTATTTTCTGTCAGTTATAACATACATTTAAAGGGATGAAAGATATTTTGTGTTGTATTGAAAGAGATTTATGACTTTTTTCTTTTTTTTTTTAGATAGTTGGATTTGATGTGATTGTAGAGGTCTTCAAGTAACATGGACGACCCCCCGGGGATTTGTGGTTCTTCATTTGAGAATCGATGCACTAAAGCGTCAGCCATGTCGCGTCGGGTTGATTGTGCCGATGGACGATCGCCCGGTCGCTCGTAGCGGAATCATGGATTAGAGATTTCCACCTGAGGTCAACTAGGATGAACAACGAACTGGTATAGGTGGTCTTCGTGATCTGTCGATGCGGACTGATGTCATTTGTTCTTTATTGCTTGACTATTTTTAGGCTGATTTTATTTGTATGCAAATTTTCGAGACACAAAGAAAGTAATTTATTTTCCTTTTCAAAATCAGTTTCGGTTGATCATAGTAATTTTAATTAATTTTGTTTGTCGTTAGTCAATGGAAAATGATCCTTTTATTAAGATATTGTTAATTGTAGTGGAGTTGTAATTTCTTTTTATAGATTAATTATTTGGGATAGAATTATGACTAATTAAATTAAACCTTGACACTTAAGATAATTTTAATTAACCGTTCGTTATAAGTTTTCATTCGATTAAAATTAAAATATAATCTCTTGTGGAGTATCGTGAACAGATAATTTATTATGATATCATTATGTGTGGGTATACATATAACCGATTCTGGTTTTTCCCAAATGGAATTGAGATTTTTCTACGCTTATTTAAAATATAAAATGATTTTATCATAGTGCATAAAATAGGACAGATTATTTTTTATATCAAAATTTTTCTTAAAATTCTTTTGTATATTTATTTATATGATAATTTTACTGTTGCATTTTGCACGTT
Organism: Melipona quadrifasciata; assembly: GCA_001276565.1. Taxonomy (NCBI): domain Eukaryota; kingdom Metazoa; phylum Arthropoda; class Insecta; order Hymenoptera; family Apidae; genus Melipona; species Melipona quadrifasciata. Next base: position 1,031,031 of record KQ435830.1, on the reverse strand, counting down.
GAGTTTTAAAATTTATTTACGTAATGAATTTAAATAATTTTATATTCTATTACTGATATTATATCGTCAGAAATAATCTTCTTAGCGATCAGATATTATTTAGTAACTATGGTAAAATATTGAACAGTGGAGATTCAAAATTTCCCGCGTTTCACACGCACTGATATTAGTCGCATTCTATTGGTCGAGTCGATCTATATTCTCTTTTCCTATGGCAAGAACTGTCAAGCATTCGATAGTTTGGCATAGTCAGCTGATGGCAAGATGCAATTAAACGGTTTCTGTGATATTTCACGAAATCGATTGTAATTTACGTGCTTGACCGTGAAATTTCCCGAGAATCATCGAATCGCGATCTGTTTGCCTTCTACTTCAATTTTTCGAAGGAATTTGGGTGAGAAAAATCGTAGTTTTATTAATATTTGATGCACTTAAGTGACCATGTATTGATTTACGATAAATTCATGGTGCAGCTAAAGTTAACGATAGTTGATATAACGTTGTAGAACTTTCTTTTAACGCTTGAACGGTTAACTCGCATAAAAAGGATCATTTTAAGAATTTTACTTGTCGCTCCTTAATTTCTGTCTGTTATAGAGGTTAAGATACATATTTTAATAAATTCACTTTGCTAAATTAAAAATACACGATATATAAAATATACTGTGTAATTACAGCAACGTACACGTTTATTTATAATGCATGTTTTTTACAGGATCCACAAGACTTTTTATACTTGTTTAACTGAAGCAATTCTACCAAAAATGCCTCTAAGTGCAGGTAAATGCAAATTTAATATATTGAAACATATGCATTAATTTTCATTAAAAAAATAAAGTGTTATAAATTCATGCATTTCCAAGAGGAATATTCATTAGGTTATATTAATTGATAATTTTTTCAGACATATCCACAGCTCTTCATTTATTGGAGCATGTTCAAGAAAGGGTGGAGGATTGCAATGACCCAAAGCTACAAATGCACACAACTCAAGATATTAAGTCGTTGATTTCTCTTTTGGAAGATCCGGTGTTCCGCAGCATAGTGACGATTCAAGATTCGCTGATCGAACTGAATAGTCAATTGGGACAGCATCCATCTATCATCCCTGGCGATTTTGACATCAATATCAGTGGACAATTGGAACTCTCTGTTCCTAGTACACCAGTGCAACCACTTGGATCGAACGTGTATCAGGATCTATATCAAGATAGCAGTGAATTAGAAGATCAAAGGGTTCCAGTTGTTCCATTAGTGCACAGCAGCAGCGAGGATACCAGTGCACAGGTAAAATTTTGTTTAGAATGTGCTTTAAATGCACTCATGATTTCCTTTTTTGTATTTAGCACTAAACTATCATTTTGTTGTAGGTTACAAGTCCAAGTCTTGTATCTGAGGTTATGGGAATGCCTCCAATTACAACAACAACGTATGCTAAGGAATTCAAGAAAGTTATTGAAGCTGCAGCTAGAGGACGTCAAGTATTCACCGTGCAGGTTAATAGAATATATCTCACGTGGCGTTTATTTGATATTTAGGGATATTAAGTGTTATCATTTTTTCTTCAAGTTGTATAAACCAGAAGGTACGAGTCTTGGATTTAGTGTGGTCGGTCTTCGCAGCAAGGACAAAGGAGAGCTGGGTATCTTCTTGCAGGAGATACAACCGAAAGGCATTGCTGGCTGGTAAGTCCATCTTTCATTCGTAGGATTAGTTATTCAGTAACATTCAGAAATCACAAGCTCGATTATTTAATCGAAATATTCGTAGATTACAATAAGTAGTTTATATGTACTTCTCTGGGTAATTTTGAATCACATTCGATCATTTTATAGACTGCGGAAAATTCTCTCGTGTTTATATAATTAATATATCGCGCGTTCCTTTCAAATTGATGTTATCATAACGTGTAGATTATATAAGTAACAATGGAATTTTTCGCGGAATGTTTCATAATACAATTCTACATTCTAGAGTATTTTTATCCACATTCATTGTATTTTTACTTTGCTATAAGAATAAATATTCAGGCGTATCGTCTAAAGCATTTTGTGAGCAAATTGAATTGGTATCTTTTATAGAAAGTAGATATATTTGTGATTCGTGAAAATTAGTTAAAAGATCCCCATTTCTTTTTAAACTCTTTAAAATTTTCAATTTTTATTTAATTCCATTATCAAGGAAATACTTGCATTACAATTGAAGTCAGTTCATATTTAATAAAAATAAGAAGATATTTTAATTTTAATCATTCAATCAGCCAATCAATTTCTAATAGACATTATATCATTAACCAATAGTTTAGAATTATTATTTTAATTTGAAAAATTCAGTTTTCAATTAGATGTTGTAAATAAAGAGCGTTCAAATTTCAATTACACTTTGAAATTTAAAATTTTTTTAGAGTCAAGTCAATCAAACTCCAATCGTGAATTATACGACGATTCTAAACTTTTGGATAATGGTTCCATTCAATAGACGAAGTTAATCTTTCTATAGCAGGAAATAGGGAGACACAGCCTTGTGATTTGAAACATCATTCGAATATTCAATACTCCTGCTAAAACACGCAAACCTCCTGCGGTTACGGTTACATTATTCGATATTCGTGCCGAATAGCGAATATTGTTTTGGCTCTAGTCGATAAATTAATGCGAATCACGGTACACGAATATTTGTTTGTTCATGCCACGTAAGCTCGACAGATACAGAAAATATGAATATCGACGTCGAAGGACGGACGTGTGGAGATAGCATTTCGAGCATAAACATATCACGAATATTCGTGAAAAATATCGAATATTTAGCACGTTTTGTTTTGTATGAGTTATCGATAATTCATGATAATCAAATAACTTAAGTCGTATCTTAGACAAACAAACATATTTTATAATATAAAGAAAATTTAGGAAAATTAGGATTTTTCAAAAATCCATTGCAATAAACCAGTTTGCTTTGATTTATAAAAATTTATATTTTCTTTTTTCATTGAGCAATGAGTGTCAATTAAGACAGTTACTAGTTTATCGATTGTTGCTAAACAGAAGAATTTAAATTCGTTAAGCCAATTTATCGTTTACGTATTATCGTGTTAAAAGTGTTGTTCAATTTATTACAATACAAAAATTTAGTAAAATACAGTATAGAGAAAAGTGCGAGGTATTTATTTCTACTAAAAATATTTCACGCAGTTGCGAAATATTTGGTGGTAGTTCGATCGAAAAACGTACCTTTGAAAATCATGTGTACATACATATGTGCAAATATTTCTTGCATCCCATTGTGTATTTGCAGAGGGCATGTTTTGTTACGAACGATTGGTGGAAGGAATATAGTGCGGTCATAAAATCGGCAGGGATGTCAAAATGTACACATGGCTCGGAATAAAAGATCTGACGGATATATTGGTTTCAGCTTCGTTTCGTGCGACCACCACAGTTGTGATTTGCTTTTATCAGTACAATTTTGGAATGCACTGTGTATCATACATAATTTGCAAAAAAGACCTCGAATGATATAATCTTATTTTTCGAAATATTCTCAAACGTATAAATTTATAAAAATGATTGTACGTGGCATCAACTTTTTCTTCATCTCTCAGATTTTTTAGTCGACTGTAGAGAAAGACAATATCTATCGGATATACAATTTGTAACAATATTCGTTTCATGTTCTCTGTTCATTATCCGTATCTAGAAGTGGAAAATACACATATTGTTGTATCCTATTGTTCTTTTATACCGAATTAACATGTAAAATGTTTACAATTACCTAAAGTTTTACTCTTTTCTTGTGATTACTATTTCCTGAATAATTGAATAGAATACAGTAGCATGAATATTTTCGTTCATGTAGTTTACAAAAAATCGTTCAAATTTTAAAAGAAACAACTATGACATTATAACTCATCGTTGTTAACTTTTATTTATGTTTTATTAACATCTTCCCTATATCAGTCAAACAGAATTTTTGTTAAAATTTAAAGTTAATCTTTGAAATTTTCCAAGTTATATTTATTAAAGCTACAAATTTCTATCAATTAATTAATATCTTCACCCTTATCTAGTTACCGAAACACTGTTCCATTCTTGTTAAAGTTCAATCGTTGAACTTTGAAATTTTCTAAATTATTTTTATACAAATGCGATTTTTCCACAAATATCCATTTTCCCCCAATTAATTAAAATCTTTAGCCCTACCTATTTATAAAAAAACGTTGCTCCATTCTTGTTAAAGTTCAATCGTTGAACTCTGAAATTTTCTAAATTATTTTGATAAAAATACGAATATTTTTCACATAATGTTCACCTTCTGCCAGTCAATTGTAGTTTTTAGCCTTGCTTAATTATTCAAACGTTCTTCTTAAAGTCCAGTCGTTAACCTCTGCAACACCCTGTACACACGCTCGATGTGCACCAGCAGGCGTGCTTCTTGGCACACCCCGTGTGTACAGTGCGTTGATCGGGTGGTTCGTGGCACGCATGCCCGGTTACCTCTGTCCGGAAGCCTCGCCACCGTGGAGAAAACGATGCTTTCGAAAAAGAGGCCTCCCACTTTCGGCCGAGCAGTCTTCGACTGATCCTCGAGCGAGAAAGGTCGTCGGTGTTGTTGGGCGCGCGCTATCGCTATCCAAACACGTTCCCATTCCAGTGTGTGCGTGCGCGTCGAACACAATCGTTCGGCGTCGTTTTCTACCCCTTTGTCTTATCGTTCTCGCGGATTTCTCAAACGGAAATTTCCACGTAGCCGCGATTTTTTCTTTTTTCCTTCGCAGTGCAGAGGTCAGAAACGAAGAAAATCCTCTCGGAAGTTTTTCGTTTTTTTTTCCCACTCTCTTCTACCCCCGCTGTTGAGTGCTCGAGACGCGTCGCGAGTTCGATGTTCTTACGGTTCAACGATTCCCTCGCGCTGGTGAAACAGACTCGGAACAGTATGCGGTCCCATCGGCTCGGCCTTGTTTCGTTTCGTCGCTTGTTTTCGTTTCGCGCCACGTAGAGGTTTTTCCCTCTCGCGATATGGCTCTTTGATGTCGATGGTGATTTGTGGAGGGGTGAGTGTACAGAGAGAACCCGCGGACACGCAGATACGCTACTATGTTGCTGCTGTGAGGCTCGAGAGCCGCGGACTCGTTCCACGAAATCTTCAGGTGGTACGTTGTGTTTTGTTTCTTTTCTTTTCTTTTCTTTTTCTTTTCCTGTTACTTCGTAGAAATACAGTTGGTTTAGACTTGTCTCGATTTATAATATGCGAAGAAACACTTGCAGAAGATTAAACAACTCTTCAAGTCCAGAAAAATGAATAAATTATCGATTAATTTTGGTATTTAATTTCAATTATTCAAAATTTTATTTATTTATTTATTTGCCAGCTACTTATTTGATCTTTTCCTACAATCGACGAAAGAACAAGTTACGATGTCAGAAAATTTTTATAAATCTGTATGTGGGATTTCTGATCTCTTCTAATCAGTTTCAAACCTGTTCGATGCTTAAACACTTTTACTATAGTAGAGTTGTCAAATTCGTACGAAAAATTACGAACTGCTCATTTTTATCATTCTGGTAGTTCTGTCAGTTCTGATAGTTTTCGTTATGGTAGTTTTCGGTGGAGATATTTCTTGATGTTTTTAACACGTTGTATACTAAAGTTACCTTTTGCCTTTCGAATTTTTAGAGTTCTCGGTAACTTTTACAAAAATTTGTAAAAGTTGTTTGAAATTTCCCGAGTTTGATGAAATTAGAATAAACGTATAGTAAATATAGTAAAATAACAATGTTTGATTATGAAGAAACAATGAAAGTACAATACTTCGATACTTTTCTCGATTGTAATAATTGGAACATTCAAAAATGATGATATTCTTTTTCGTGCTCGTGGAAATTTGAGAATGATTGTGCCATCACACACTATGAGTGCATATGAAACAGATATGAATGGGGAATACAGCATGAATGCGCTATAGTATTCCGGGGTTAATAAGTGCCACACTTCATTTTGTGACGACAACATTCATTTCTCTCTTGGCTAAATGCAATAATCGCAAGTGTTGGCTGATTCAGAATTTAGAAAATTGACGAATAAGCATGTACAAAAATAATAATAACGTTCATTTACAAAAACGGATGAAACGTTAAGGAATTTATTTCATTTATTTTAGTAGATTTTTGAAACAGAATATAACGGAAGGTTTAATATATTTATTGCAACATGGATTTTTACCATTTATGCTTTTTACTTTTTTATTATCTCTATTAGTAAATGTACTGTAAAACTTTGCAATATTTGAGTTATGGAAGTCTGATTTTTAATTTGTGTCCTGCAATTGAGTTCACGTTCAAATGTGAAAAATGTACATGTAAAAATATCTGTTGACCCGTGCATATGGCGTGACAAAAATCTAGATTGGTACCAATTCTTAGTATTGAAGCGACTTTTGTTCGTTGTTTCTAATATTTTCCTCCAATTTATCTGAAATCGTTCCCGTAATGGATAATCCGTCAAAGCTCGAGCGGTAAAATATGGGTAAAAAACTTTTTACTGAGAAAATCAGTGCACGTGTCGAATTAATTTTTAATTGAAAAGAGATACCAAAGAATGTGCGAATACTGAATGTCAAAATAATTCACGCAATACGTGAATATTATATTCGTAGCGTCGTTTCTATAATATAAACGCGAATCATTGCAAATAATAATTTCACAAAACATCGGGGGAGAATTTTAAGTAAATCTTTAGAATTCAGAAATTGAAAATTCGAAATGTTAAATTTCGAAATTTCAACCAATTCCTCTACAATTATTCTACTACTAATTATTCCATAATTATATAATATTGGTCGATATAGAATTCTAGTTAAAACGTTAACTTAACACAGTGTTGGCAGTCGTCTTTTTCATTTTTTAATCGCAAAGTTTTCAATCGTCGGTCCTGATTACGATTTAGTCGTCGATTGTTTCATTAGAATTCGACTAGATGCTCGAGCTCTGATCGAGTCGTTGTTCGTATCGCCTGTACGTCAAGTGTTTCACGAACGAACGATAGATCGATTATCAGTTCCGGCGGGACGAATGGGAATTTCGTGTTTTTTTAGAAAATCTGGGAAAGCGTGCAGCGCGCTCGTTTTTTATTTAAAAATCGAAAATAGCTCGGAGTAGTCTCGGCGTAACGTAAACGTCGATGTTCATATTCGCTGTTTTTACGGAAATGATGGGAAAAAAGTGGATTAAGGAAAAACGGTGGACAAGAAATATTCCGATAAAAGCGAATTC
>KQ435830.1:985053-1014773 GCA_001276565.1 Melipona quadrifasciata | reverse complement strand
TTTTACACTTTCAGAACCGGCGATACGCTCGCGAAAGGTCGAACGAAATAGAAAAAAGAAAGGTAAAACCTCCCCTCCCCCCGAGTCATATACCCCCCAAAGAAAAAGAGAGAGAGAGAGAGAATTAGAAGCTGTGTGTATTTCGTTTCTATCCGTTTATGTTAGGCTGGGCCACCGTGTGTAACCAAGAGAATTATTGCAAAGGACAACGCCGTGTTTCTGACACGCCACCGTTACTACGTCGTAACTTGGAATTGATTAACCCTTTAACCGATGGTTGCGTATATCTGTCGGATGGTGATACGGTACCCTGTAAAAGCAGATCAATGCGGGGGGGGGGGGACTCGGGTTTCGTTCATTCGGGGCCAAGAAGCGTGTCTTCTTTCTAACTGGCTGGGACAATTGCTACCTCCGAGGAGTTTCGCTTTAGGGAAGCTACGGGAGCCACGTCTCGAGTAATACTTGCGAGAGCCTCCTCCCTGTCTCGAGCTTCTCCTCGATTGTCAGTTTCGCAGACTTTAACTCCTCTTTTCTCTACCTACCTATCCTCCGTTCGCCGCGCGCCGATCGCGGATCGCTTTTCAATTCGAGGAGTATCGGCCATCGGAGAGAGGACGGAATGACTCTCTCTCTCTCTCGCTTTCCCCCTTTCCGCGAAGAATCATTCGACTCCGCAGCTGCTTGCAAATTAAATAGTCGCTCGAGAGACAGATCCGAGTGCGCCTCCGAATGGATCGTTTTCGTTATTGACGTGGAATTTTGATGAACGTTAAATCCGCAATCAGGAGATTCGCTAGTGTGTTGTGCAAATTATAGAGTCGTCATTCATTGAGATACTTTGCGGCGTGAAGATTTTGTTCTCTCGTTGAATTATTTGTTTGAAATTCCTCTCTCTCTCTCTCTCTCTCTCTCTCTCTCTCTCTCTCGTTCTGGTTGTGCCGATTAACTTTCAATCTTTAAACACGACTACGGAACGTGAAATTTCGAGTGCGTACAAATGCGTCAGCTTCAGTGGATAAGTCTATAATTGGGAGATTCAGCGGCTAACGAGACGCTTTGGTGCACCGTTGTTGAAAATTTCCTGCATGCAACGCCAAGTATTTGTTGTCTCCTGTGTGAAATTAAATTTCCAATTTATCGCGACGAGAATCTTAGCTTGTCAAAAGAAACAATATGCTGTTGCAGTGTAACGAAATTGCCGTTAAAATGTAATATCTGGGCGCGTAACACGCTTTCAGCTTGTAAATTCTCAGTCTTTTAATGCTTTCGTAGCGTAACTTTAAACAGATTTAAAGTCGAGTGTAATATTGTGAATTTAAATGCTGTAAATGTTGTAAATTTCGTGTTTAAGATATCTTCGTATACACGTGTATTATGTATTTTAATATCAATATACGCATTGTACGACACGATTATTAACACGTTGATTGTCGCGCGAATTTTATACCTTTTTTGCACTAAATTCAACGCCGACGTTTAATTCTTGTAAAATATTATACTGTATTTTTCAGCAGCTTTTATCTGACATCTCTCTATTGTGCAGTATTTTCCAGCGAAATTTGCTTTGTATTAATCGCTTCAACAAAATCGAGTGACGCCGTCGTCGATGATTACAGTGATGATCAATCAACGTGACAATAAACGTGTTAAATATTTTAAACACTTTACATATAATCATACTTCAAACATGAAATTTAAGCATCCGACGCGTGTCTGATGTTCTTCAACTTGTAATTTTATAATATTTCTCTCTTATTTTATTACACTGTTAAAGTGTAAAATTGTTAAAAAAAAAAAAAAAAAAAAAAAAAAGAGTGAACTCCTCAATAAATCTCTACACTCTCAACGATCGTATTATCCTAGATTTTAATCGTTTGATGAAAAAGGAGAAAACATTGCGCAAAGGACGGTGACAAATGCACGAAACCGATGAAAAATATATGTGTAACGATAGATGTTCTATAACGATAGCAATGTTTCAATGTAAAATGTGTTAAATCTTTTCTCTCGCACATATCTGATGTTTAGTCACTGTGTGTGGGTATGTGCGTATCGATCTGTTAGTCGCGGTATGTCGGTGTAATTGATTTACGTTACTTGTATGTGACAATAGATCAGATTGAGCCGAGCGTGTCTGCGAATCGAAAACATATTTGGCAAGTGATTAGATGTGTGTGGGAATAATTCTACGTGAACCGTGCGTTGTTCGTCTGCGCGAACGATTGCCAGCCAGGCTGTGTAAAATCAGCAGACCGATGAAATCAAAGAGGCAGAAGAAATATTTTTTTCATAAGCAGCTTTAATTAATCAGAACGGCCGGGGGAAAACTTTGAGTAATTACGGAGGAAACTCGCGTAATCTAGGCCGTAAATTTCAGCGGAATGTACGTAACACACTGGCTTCATGAAGCATCCTCGCAGCTGGCTTTAGAACTACTTCAATCGAAATAAAATCGAAATTCCCTCTGGCGGTTCCTCGCGAAGTCATTGGATTACGTCTAAATTTCAATTGCTTCGCGAATGAAATAAATCAAGAATTTGGCCCCGTTACGCCGCTACTCATTCCACAAGTATACTTTTTAAAAATTACACAGCTCCATTTAAGTTAACCGAACTCGACCTGAATTAGTTTTTGCATCCGTGAAAGACGAAGTAAATGGGAATGCGAGTTATCGAGTGCCATCTAAATTAATTGTGTTCAAGAGGAATGAACAAATAAACGACGATTGACAGCAGTTTCACCCAGTTTCTTTCCTAAATTAATTAAATTGACCCGAATTTCACTTCGTCCTGCCCAAGAAACAAACAAAACGAGCGAATAACGCAACGTGCAACGGCTCCGCGTCCTGCGGAATTTCCGAAGAATTTCTTCGTGCGTTTTCTCTGTTCGAAATCAACTGTGCCTGGCCCACTTGGTTAATCCTTCTCTGCGATGAACAAATGCACGTCGACGACGCAACTACTTACTCGGGCGCTCGATTTATATAGATGTACAGTAGCAGGGGGGAGCAAGAACGATTTCCTAAACGACCATAGTCGTTATCGTCCGTTTTCGAGCGTACTTTAGCTCGGGAGGGGCGGTGGGGATGGGAACTCGAACGTGTCGACGAGCACTCGAACTTGAAGCGGCGGATTTCCACGGATCCGGATGATCCGTGGAAATGTGACGGACGCGAGAAGCTTGCAGTGCTCCAGATCGGACTAACGGGATCCCCCCTCTCTCTTCTCTCTCTCTCTCTCTCTCTCTCTCTCTTCATCCTGGCCATATTATACCGTCTTCTTTTTTTAGTCGATGCGCGTATTATTTTCGCTTGTACCCTCTTTTTTCCTCTAAAGAGAAAAAGAGAAAAAGAGGAAGAGAGAGAGAGAAAGAGGGAGAGAGACGGTTGAATTTAGGCACCGTGTATTTCCAGGCCGCTGACAATGAGAGAATTGATCTATCGAGCGCGTGCCAACCGAGCATTCAATGCAGTTTTCGTCTCGAGCCTTTCTTTTTGTCTACATTGTGTAGTTACAAAAACACACACACAAAGAAAAAGGGAGAAAGAGAGAGGATGGAAGTGTATTACGATTCTCTGATTCGATAAAAATGTAGAACGCTTGCCAAAAAGAGATTTAGGGATTTTTAGTTTTATTTCGAATTAAATTGGATGGTAGGAAATTCTTCTTTTTCTGTTTTTGATAAGAGTTTGTTTGGAATTCAAATCGAACCGTGGTTTTTAATTTCGTTGTACGGACACATGGTTAGTATTGGATTTTTGAAAATGTCAGTTTCTTCCGTTTTTCACGAGAATTTGTGACGGAAAATTCAAACTGAAACACTCGGTTTTATTAGTTTCTCGTTTCAAATTCTTGTACGTCCAAACATTTCAATTCAGTTATTCAGTTCTATTCTAATAACCACGTTTAAAAATTCGAGTTCAGTTCGTTTATAAAAATTGAGACGTTTTATTATTTTCTTGAACGAAGCGTAAAAATTCGGAGTCCACAAAATCGAGACCCAAGTCAAAGGTATTCGCTCAATAAAAATCTGAAAATCGTTTCTGTCTACTTCTTTGCACGTTCACTAACGGAGAGGTTCAAATTCAAATCGTGACCAAGACGTTCGTATTTATCACTCTCATCAACATGAGTTGTTCGAATCACTCCATAAACCAACCAAGGAAAAGAAAAAAACTGCACGACTTGTATCTCAGTACGATTCGTCTCACTGAAAGACTAAGAAATGAAAACGACTTTTTTGCCATAAAATTTTATTGATATGCAAACATTTGAATCGATACAAAACAAATTACAGGCGCGATCGCTCAGTACCAGACAACGCTACTCCTACTTGAGGTCTACTCCACGCTCCTTCACAAGTCACGTGACCCAAATCAACCAATCGCTAATTTTCGTTGCATCAGCGTTGCAACTGAGGAGGCCCGATTTTCTGGGTTACCCTCGCTAAAATTACTTTCAATGATAAATAAAGAAAAAAAAGAAGCCGCTCCGTCGTAAGGTCTGTCTCCATAAAAATTCCCCTCGAATTATGTATACTTAGCGATCCGCCATCCGGTATCTGATGCGATCCATCTCCGAGGCAGATTCCCCTTTCGAGACCCCAATTCGTCTCTCGTCTCGCGGTAATACGCGGGAGTGGACTTAGCAGCCGTAAAAATGTCCGGTCGCGCGATTGAAAATCTCGTCACGTTATCAGCCGGTGTTTCGAACGCCTCGTAAGGGGAGTCACGAACAGACACGAACAGGCCACCACGCGACCATCGAATCGTGTGGCATTTAAGAGGGAAAGATCGCTGCGCAATTACGCGCGAGCGTCACGAGAACGAACGTGCTCCGTCCATCTCTCGGGCAATCAACGCCACATCGAACCGAGAATAAATCAGAGGGGATGATCGGAACTCGTTCGAGAGTGGTTTCCGCTCTGTTCTCTGCCGTATGAATGTTGCCTTAATGACTAATTGTGGTTAGGGTTTACGTGTGAGAATATTTTCTGTATTTCTGCATGCGTGTACCTGTTCTATGAATTTTTTTCAACAGATTATTAATAACTGTTGATAGTTGTTAATATTATTAATGATTATTAATAATTGCGTGTGTTTTTTATCTGAATTTTTTTAAACAGATCATTCGTAATGTCGCATCCAGTGTAATTTTTTTTATGAGAATTCCTGTAGTTCTCTACTTTCAAATTTGGTGTCATTACACTGATTAAAAAATTCGTCGTATCATTTCGTCTTCGCGGTGTCAAATTTTCGTAATTAGACGAGGTTATTTTGCAGTTACATTTTAACGTTAATAATGACGAAAATTAATTTCTCGAATGCTCGAGTCTCTTTTTATTCTAATAAAAATAGTCGCGGCAGTTTCTGTTCCGAAGTCTCGGAAATTCGCTTCACTTCTAAATTTCCATTTTAATTTCGCGATTACAACTTACCCTCGGTTCTCTTTTAATCCTTCAACCGTGAAACGAACCTGCATTCTTTCTACCGAAAATTATGAAAAAAATTGGGTTCAAAGGATTAAAAAAAAAAGAGAAGAAAATATCAAGACATCGATTTTTCAGTTTGTGGAGTCACACACATCGATAATCAAAGTTATATTTTAAAAATCTAAACTTCTCATTTTTTACAAATCGGACACGACCATAATTTCTTCAAATGTGGTCTTTCATTTCAAGACACGATTTATATATCCAGGAAATTCGTAGCAACAGTCAAGGAAATTTGCTCGTGAAATTTCTCTGTTCATATATCAAATAAAATTGAAAAATATTTGTGAAATCTTCGAAATGTAGATATTCAAAGTTATATTTTTGAACTATGTTTCATCATCTACGAAAAATCGATCGTTATTTCCTTTTCTTAACAGCTCCTCCAAATGTTATCTGTAATTTAAGACAATGCAATTGCACGTCTCCAAGGGGATCCGTATCAGCATAGGACGAAGGTCTGAGCTGACGAAGTTTCTCTATTTATACGCAATTATGGCATCTCTCTGTAGACTGAAACCGTGTCCAATCTATATTTTAACTCTCTGTAACATTTGTGTCGTAACTTAATTACGAAAATACCAAGTAATAACCATTACAATAATTACTAATTGGTTCATTCAATTACCAGATCCTACATTTTAAACCATAATCTTTGCCTCTTACAGGTAAGTAAAATCACGACTACAGAGGGTCAAATGAAATTGAAAAGCACTTTCGACCATTTCTTAAAGCACACGTCGATATTATGTTCGAAAATTATGTTCCTCAAACGCGTTCCCCGTCACTAACGAACGTTTGTTTGTCCCCGTTTGAAACAAACAAACATCTTCAAACGTCAAACAACATGTTCAAACATCGAGCCAACGAATCTCTCCGAGCTGATGAAATTTCTCCGTTTACGCGCAATTAAATGACGTCCCCGTACTTGTCTGGAGGGAAGAGGTATCGATGTCAGGTTATTTTCTTAATGAGTCAAAGGCTCTGTTCCTTGGCCTCCTTTCACCGAGGATTCGAACGACGTAGTCGCGTAATGCAGTTTACCGAAACCGTTTCCCCTGTCTGTAGCAAAATATTTGGCCAGGTCGCGAAGTTGTTGCGATAGTATGTCAACTATTTGTTCCTGTTCGCCTGCTCGACTACAAGTTCCTCTCAACACCACCATAGAACGGGCCGATCCGTCCTCTTTCACTTTGCTGGATCGCGTGCCCATATTCTCGATTGAGTAGTTTCTTAAGTTACGAAAATGACGCGTTTGTCGGATAATGGTTCGGCCGTGTCTTCGCTCGCATGAGTTGTCACGCAACACACTGTGCTTCGGTCGGATTTGAATTCCTGTTTCTGAGGAATTCCCGTGTTTGGGGAGTTTAGTTTGGTAGACATTTCATTGCGAGTATTTTATGGTTTGGTATTTTCAACAGTTGTCAAAATAGTTTAATAGTTTGGTATTATATAATACTTGCAATAACGGGGCAATTTTCTTTGCTAAGTCGCCGTTTTTATTTGGCTGAAAATTTTCTTTTGTTTCTTTTGCCGATCGCGAAGAATCGCTGAGAAATTTGGTAACTTTTTTCATTCTTACAGTATCGTTTCAAGCACCTCTGCACTGAATGGAATTATTTCTTGCGATTTATTTCCCCCCGCCAATTTCATAATTTGATTTTATAAATCCAACAGAATTATTCCCTCTTGCGACTTATTTTCTTCCACCAATTTCATAATTTGATTTTACAAATCCAACAGAATTATTCACCAATTTCGTAATTTCGTTGGAAAAATTCAGTCGTTTCGGCATAATTTTTGTATGATCATTATGCACTTTGCTCTCTGATTTTTTTCTAACATTCTGTTTCTTTCTTATAATTAATCACTGGACTGCGGAATCGATATCTTTGACATTGTAATTAAAAAAGAAAAAGTCTTCAGAATTTTACATGCCAAAAGCGTATTTTGAATAGCATATTGCATGTTTCTTTACGATCTGACCCACTGACTGTTCTCCTTTCGACCCACAACGCTTTTCCAGAAAACTCTTCTCTTGAAAATTCTAGAGAGAAAGAGAGAGAGAGAAAGATCAATGACCGGCGTGGTGGACACGACGTTGCAGGGAGTCACGCAACACGACGTAACGTCGAAAACGAGTAAGCGAGTTACAGTTTCATCCAGGCGATATTACATATTACAATCTTGAGTGAAGTTGGCGATTAGATTATCCGTTAGTTGGCTGGCAAAGCTATATAAGCTTTGGCCTCCTGACAACTGCAACGAGCGTCTCTCGCGTGAGAGGCACGTCTTCATGCGTGAGAGGTACGTTCCTAAGAGGCAGTTTCCTACGTGTTTGTACTTTGTATCGAGCACGTACACGTACGAACGTTCTTCCGTGTAAAGAGTATACCTCGCGATACTACAATTTCACACAGGCGCGCAATCGCGCAGATAGGAAACAATAGGAAGTTTAATAATTCCATTACCCGCGTAACTCGATATTCTTCCCCCCTCCACTCCCTACGTCTGATTAATTCAACGACGAAGGTGTAATGGCTTGGCTACGAGGGTTGTAACCGACTTGTGTACGCGTGTTTCCGTCGGAGTTAGGGCTACATGAAAGCTGGAGCCAATTTCTGCTGAGCTGTCCTTTCCTTTTGTAATGTTTTGCAGCGGGAGACGATGATTTTAGAGCCAAAAGTTAACAGTTTTTTTTTTTTAAACGGAGTTTGTGAAAAAACGAATTTTGAAAATTTAGGGGAGTATAGTGAATTTTGTTAAAGACGAATCAGATCGAAAGAATTTAGCTGGAGTCAACTTTTACTGAACTGTCTTTTTCCTTTGTACATTTTTATAACTTATTAAGATTAAAGAAGCGGGAAGAGGAGATTTTAAAGCTAAAAATAATTGGCAGAGATATTTTGAACGAACCGTTAATATTTAGTTGATAGGAATGTCAAAAACATTTTTTGAATGTCGATTTACTAATATTAGATTTATATATAGTACGTAAAGAAGGTGTTACTTTTAATCTTTGGTTTGCAAATGAATTTCGAAATAATTTAAACACTTGTTAATAAATTTGCATATGACGATCTTAAATAATTTAATTTTTAATTTAGTCTCGATTCAATTTTTCTTTAGTAATATTTTTGCGTTCTATACTACGTGCAGCACCATGAACATTACGATGTCTGTTGCATATATAACGTGAGTGCAGAATATCGTTAATCTAGATCTTAAAATCGTGCATCTGTTAGGGTCACAAAGTATGACGCTGTGCGCCATATTGCAGGTTTACGATACGTCAGTCGTTATTGCAAACCAACTAGCAGAATGTTACAAGTTCGCGTAACCATCGTACTGAAAAATGTTACGACAGTTTTATGTTTCCGTCTCGTCGTGTCATCTGATTGATTCATAAAGATTTTTTGCAACATTTTTCCAAATGGCGCGTGAAAATAACCGCGCGGTTTGAAAAAGGCAGCGCACGATCGACAATCATCACTGAACGGTCGGTGGAAATGTCGCGGCGATTTCATGGATTGTTAAAACGTATTTCTCCTTCAACGTATGTCCGCCCGTCTTTTGACCCTTTCCACTGTCTGGCTAATGCAATTTTAACGAGGCACAAACTCGGTCATATCGTGTTACTCGTCGCTCACGACGGCTTGCACTGTTACACAACGGTCGTCCCTTTAAACTCGTGACTGACGCTCGATAGTCCACCGTCGAGTTGCTTCAACGGCGATCGATTCTTGTCACTTCCGGTCGAGGAAATCGACACCCCTCTATTATACCGTCCGTGGACACAAGAATCAATGTGTTGTTTAGTTACATGGGGCTAGTTTCTGCCTTTCGAGTCGAAGAGATGTGTGCAGGGTTAGGGCGAATTAGGGTGATGCCTAAGGGCTCGGATTTATCGGAAATATAGAAATAAATATAGAACTGTTTTGCGTAGTAATAGTGCTTTTTTATTATTATTAATATTTTGTTATACCTTTATTTATTATTAACTCTAGTATATATATTTTCTTTCCAACTTTGAAAAATTTTATCAACAACAGGAGACTGTGATTAAAATAATGATATATAAATATAAAAATAATCAAACACAGTAAGTGCTTTTTTTTCTTAGTAAAGTATAGATTTTAAGTGATGGTAAATAATAAAATATTTTTTATTTATTATTAATTCCAGTATATCCGCGTATCGATTCAGCGAATAACACAGTTTATCGTTTTTTTCATTTTTGCTTCTTTCTCTCTGTCTCTCTCTCTCTCTGTCTCTCTCTTTTTTTTTTTTATTGGACCACGTGAAAGGCATTCTCTACAAGTGGCGTAATCTAAAATTGACCATCAAATGCTTAACAATTTTTCAACGTTTCAGCTTCGTTTCATCGGAAGCGCAGCCTCCTGTCTCTTTCAGGAAAATTAACCGGTAGTCTTTCCTTTGAACGAACGTACCCGTAAACAAACTTTTTCTTTTTTCTTTTTGTAAAAAAACTCGCGGAAAATATAACGTAATTTCTGTTAAAATGTGAATATCGTCTGTGGAATGTGAATATTAATTGCCCAAGTGAAATTAATTGCCGTTCACAAAGAACGTTTAACAACGTTAAAGATTGTTCTTAAATCGCGGGACAATGTTCTGAATAACATAATCTTCAATTTGTACCGCAATAATGACGATCTTTTCAAATAAATTCACGAGTAAAATATCTTGATATTTGAAGATTAGAATGTACCCTTTCTGCAATTTTTAAGATTTCGAGTTTGTTCATTCCTACTGTACGCTACTACATTTATTATAACATTTGCGTGATAATTATATCTAGTTGACATAAATTTATTACAAAAATTTCTTACTACTAAAAATGAAGCGCCAGATCCAAAACCGTCCTTTCACGGCAATTGTGTCATCATTTGCCTGCTCCTCTTCCTCGGTATTTGAACAAATTTTTCGTCGTTAGACCCTTTGTTACGTAATTGTTATCGATCATCCTAGTATTATAATGACAAAAAAAAAAAAAAAAAAAAAAAAAAAAAAAAAAAAAAAAAAAAAAAGAAGAAAAAACCACTCGTTCCATTGGACACGGTTACGTAACCATGGTCGAACATGGTTGGACACGGTTGCCCACCGCAGATGCACGTTGCGCAACCGATTCGTCTCTCGATTCGATCGATCGAAACGTTTCACCGCGTTTGATCACGCTTCTCTCTCTCTTTCTCTCTCTCTCTCTCTCTCCTTCTACACGAAGAGCATCCGGTCCAAGTGGCTCAAAATGAAATACACTCTTCCTCTATCCCTCGTCTCGCTACGGCCGTGATTACGGATTCGAAACGAAGCCCTTGCCCCGATATTGCGAGGGCGCGATAAGGCGTTATTGCCGAATTGCTGCGATATTGCGATCCACTCTTTTCATTATTCCTTTACCACGGTTGCAACGTGTGCGAGAAGGGTTGGTTCGGTCAACCCCGATAGCGATGGATTCTCTCACGAATCTGTTCCATTCGCCTCGGAGCGTTTCATTTCGATTCGCACGCACGTACTTACGTGCGATGGGTTGCGAAAAGTGTTTGCACGTGCAATTTGCAATTCTACGTGTTCATTCTCGCGGTATGGAATTTTTATGGAAATACGATCACGCGCCAACACACTTGGAATTGAGCAACGCGTGCAAATATACTTTTTGTGACCATCGTGTGTATTTGCAATTCTACGTTTCATTTTCACGGTATGAAAAGGCTTTTACGGTTACGTGCAAGTACGAATTTTATGTACTTGGAATTAAGCAACGTGTGCAAATACTTTGTGCGTGTGTCGTGGTTGAACGTTTTTTTGGAAATTTTCCGATTTATTTCCCCTCCTGTACATTTAATTCGTTGATTCGTCAGTCTTCTTTTATGAAATTACTGTACTGTAAAATTCTTTGGCTGTTTAATATGAAATAATAATTTAAATATATACTTAATATTGGTTTGATACAAGTGTATATTACAACATTTGGAAAATATGAAAAATACATATGCATATTATTTATTTTAGTGTACCACATATGAACATTTGAATTTCAATGGATCGTACATTGTGTAATTACGTTCTGCACTTACACAATGCAAAACAGCATAGACGAAGCAAATTTTTATTCGAGTTCCACTTATCATTTTCATTACGTGAATTTTGTATAGTGATGCTGCTTCCTCTGATTTACAATTTCACACAACCTCTATCTATCTAGTAAATGTAACATAACGCATGCACACACGTGTACACGTGTACCTAGATATTTTCATTTATTCGAGTGCACACGATTTTCACGCGACCATATTTCTTCCAGCTTATCGTTCCCGCGCTTTTTATCCTCTTTTCGTGTAACTCGTATAGTGAACGTTACGCCGGTATACACCATAGCAACATTGTAAGACAATACTGCAATATTAACGTGGATCAGCCACATTATATCTGCTTTTTCCTACCGCGGGCAAAATACCACAAAGTTGAGCGTAGGGAAATGAAAGCTGTTTAGTGCGGAAGTATGTTTCTCTGTTCTTCAGCGAGCGTGAGATCGATATATCGCACCCGCCACTCCTCCATCCCCCAGGCTAATTGCCCCGGCAACTTTTCTTCGTTTGCACGCTTGCGTTACGTACGATATACGTGTAATTACTTTTTTTTTCCCTCCCTCCTCTCTACGAGAAACGACACGAAAAAGTTATCTTCGCAAAAACGAGAAAGAGAGAGAGAGAGAGAGAGAGAGAGAGAATATCGGCCCTCTTTTCGAAGGATATTTTCCGCGTTACTTCCGTTCTATTGCGCGACTGCTACCGAGAGTCAATTACGAACAGAAACGTTCTCTCCGAATCTTAAACGATCGTTCGAGCGTGATAACGGAATGTTCAGTTTAATTTTTATCTCTTGGAACCACCGTCCGAGGACGAGATCTCAGCTTTTTGAAAATTTCACCTCGCGAAGATAATCGACGTCGCTCGCGCGCGTTTGATTTTCGATCTTTTTTCAAGGATCTCATTCTCTCGATCGGGGGGAGATTATTTTGGGTTCGTTCACTCTGGAATTTTCTTTCACTTTTCCGAAGACAAAAATTTCACTTTGCAGAGGTGGTAGGTTAGAGAACGTGAAGAATTTTATTTATTCGCGAAATTTTAATAGAAGTATGAAACTTGCATCGCAGAAATGAAAATACAATAGAAAAATTTAGATTTAGACCATTCGAATCTATAAAAATTCTATGAAAAACTACAATTTACTCATTTTGACGACTGTAGTAGTCAAGTAATGAAACTTTTTCCTTGATTATGTAGGGTATAAATTTCTATATTATTCTATATTTCTAATATTTTTATCCATATATTTTTACACGCACGTTTAATATGAAATGTAAACAAGTCGGAAATTATAATGAGAAGCTTCGTACGTATGAATAAAATTAAATCAATCAATTTGTTTTTTTAATCAGATGTAAATGTTCGTAACATTTAATAATTTAATATACTATATTTTATATGATAATGTTTTCATTAGAATACAAAATAAAATTATGCGACTTGACTCAAACTGTTATGCTTAATAATCCATGGAATTTCTACGTTCGTGATCTAATCTTGAAACTTTAACTTCCGGCTCGAATGATCGATTGAAACACGAGCATGCATCGTGGTAAAGACCTTCTATCAGTCAGCCATTAAGCTATACATACATCTTCTATAAAACATTCCTTTTTGCAATATCTTTCACGTCGTCCACCGGAGATGGATTTGTATTTGCTTCATAATTACTAAATTTAAACTTTTTATATATACAATATATTCTGAAAGTAGCTTGAAATCTCACCAATTTAAAATTAAAGATCATCATCGTAGGAATTATGTCATCGTACTTTACCAACATTGGATTAAAAATAACACAAACTTCAAGCTCGGAGTTTAAGGATTATTTTACTGGTGGAAGATTGAAAGTTACTGCCAGGACGTGTTCGAAATTTTGAGAAATTACATCCTCCACGTGATGTTAAAAATAAATTTAGCAAGCTTCAGAATCATTTTATCGACGTGAGATTAAAAGCAACGCGAACTTCAAGTTCATTTCACCAATACAAAATTAGTAATCAGAGTTCAAGTCTAAAGTATGAACAAAGTTAAGCGCGAGAAAGTTAAAGAGCAGTTGTCGTTAAGAGCTTGAAGAATAATTTTACCAGCCCATGAAATGAAGGATAACTATCAGGAATTGTCGCAAAGTTCAGGAATTGCTTTACCATTGATATCAGATCGAAGATGACAATCGCGAGAGGATTCGAGGCAAGCGTGAAAATCATACGACGTGGAAATTCCATCGTATGCGCCGAGAGCATAGTCGTCATTTATCTGACTTACTTAGATTTCGGTCACTCTCGGTGTAAACCGCGAAGAATTCAGCGTATTCGGCGAGTTCGTTGAAAGAGTATATCCGTTTTATCCATCGCGAACGTGAACAGTGGTCGCGTTCGTTCCTTTTTTTTTTCCCCCCCCTCGCGGAGAAGTATGAAAAGCTTCTGTCGGCTGGTTCGAGCCTCGCTTTTCCAAGTTTCACTTTGTGACGCTGGCGAACTTCCATCCGGTCCTCCATTGTGGATGCCCGGTTATGGGTTGGCGGGGAAAACGCGGTCGACGTGACGTTAACCGTAAAATTTAAGCAAAAAGACCAACGTTCCTCTTCCGTTGAAAGAAACGCGTGTCTCGAGGGGGAAAGTACGAACGAATTTCTCTCTTTGTATTTTTCTCTCTTCTAAGTAACGTGACAACGAGTCAGTTAGGAATTGGAAGACTTATGCGGGAATTTATGCATAATTTTTCGGATTTTTCGACGAAGTTTGGGTCATTTTTCAGAACTTAATTAATTTAATTGAAATTATTATTATATGTAAAATTAGGTCACTTAATTTCAGGCTGGAGCAACCAAGAAAATCGGGCCTCTTCAGGTGCAACGCTAATGCAACGAAAATTAGCGATTGGTTGATTTGGGTCACGTGATTCGCGAGGGGGCGTGGTGTAGACTTCGGTAGGAGTGGCGTTGTCTGGTATTTGTTTTGTATCGATTCGAACGTTTGCATATCTATAAAATTTTATGGCAAAAAAGTTGTCTTCATTTCTGGGCCTTTCAGTGAGACGAATCGTACTGGGGTACAAGTCGTGCAGTTTTTTAATTTAAAAGTCTCTCCAATTTTTGTTACACGAAGCGCAGAATATAAATTGAAGGAAGGTATTTTAAAATCGAATGTCCCGATCTAAAATTTTATTACGTTATAACAGCAAACATGTACGATAGAAGAATAATAAATGAATTTATACTAATCGTAGATGGTTCAAGTTTGTAACATGGCACTCGTAGTTAACACTCGAGAAAACGGAAAGAGAATTTATCATCTGCACTGCGCGCACTCGAAGCTCGTTAATCGTTTTACATTCATTTTCTTTTTATCCTGTTTGAAGCTTCTCCTCGGTCGTTTTTGTTCTTCGTCGAGGACGTTCAACGAGCTTTCCCCTGCGAAATTTCACGGACCATTTTGGATCGTTTGCCTCGCCGCGAGTTAGCCATCGTCCCGTGCAATTAAATTTCCGCAGGATCGCGAATGTCCGCAAAATTTCCACGTAACTCGCATTTTTCCCCTCGAGCAATTAATCCGCGCGCCCGGGGAGAATCGTCGTACGACTCAGCGGGAAATATTTCCAGACGATTTTCCAGAAGGAGAGCACGTTTCGAGTCGCTGAAGGGAATAATTGCACTCTTGTCCATCGTTATTATATTTTCGAACTGTATCCACGATACTGTATTTTCCTCTTTCACGTAGTTTGGAAATATGAGAGGAAAAATGCACAGTGTGTCGTTCGAAAGCAGATCTCAGCTTTTGCAAGAGGAAATATTTTACGAAGATTTTTAAACTTTTGCGAGTACTAATGCCTGCAGAGATTTCTTTTTATTTTTCTGTGTTAATTTATTCGTAGCGGTGAAATTTTTGTCTCATTTGTTGAATAATTATTAACATAATAGTTTTTTCTTTTTTCTTTTTTAATAAACAGTATTTAATTTTCAAATGTTTGTAGAGAGAATGTAAGCCGTGTATTTTCATAGTTTTGATGCTATCGTAAACTCTGCGCAGTTAATTAAGCTTCGGGCTAGTTTGAAACAATTAACTCGAACTCCTAGGATTATTGACACCGTTACAATTTCCCCTTGTTCGTTTTGGTTAATTGGATTCCGCTGCGTCGAGCATAAATTAAAATCATGGCTCTCAGGGCAAATTTTCTCCTTTTGTTCGCAATCTTATTCGGATCACGGTTCATTTATTATTGTTAACAATCACAGGTGAATAAAATTGCAAATGAGAACAGTTCCGCATCGTGGCAATTTGTCGATTTAAAATTGAAAATGTGTCGTGCTTGTATTCCTGTCGTCATTTCGTCATTGCGTAATTTTACACGGGGTGCGTTTTTATCGCTCGAAGTGTTTTTTTCCGTGCGCGATTTAATTACGTTTTAACGTCGTTTTAATCAATTTAAGGCAGAAAGTTCCACAAAGTGAAGTTAAATTTGGAACGACGAGGTGACTAAAATTACAAAATAGAATGGAGACAAGGGTCTTTCTTTTAATTGGATGTGACTTTAATTTGGGAATGGTACGCGAGAACCGGATGAAATTTCGCGATGTTTCAAAGCGTTTCAAGACATTTCGGGACTTTGGGGATACCCGTCGCGATGAAAGTAAATGTTTCCACACGTTGCGCACGTTCGCGTCACAGAATTTGATTTGAAATTCCAAGAAATGTTAACTTAATCTGATATGAAGTTTGTAATAACGTGACACTATATTACAACTAGCTATAACACACAGTGTCTCTTAGGATTCAAGGATACAAATTTTATCGTTGTGTCTTTTGAGCAAAATTGCGTTCGATCAAAAAGGCACTGCTAATCATTATGTAAATCTATGAAATTAATAAAATATAGAGAATAAATAAAATGACGTAAGAATAGTTGATGTAATAGCGATTCGATTTATAACAATCAACTGTTAAAAATAAATTAAACTAATCAAAGTTTAATCATTCGTTAATTATCGCGTCTGACGATAAAACAATCGAATATGAAGCTTGTATATATATATATAAAAAAGACAATTTTTCAATGTAACCTAATTTACCGGAAACCTGAAGCAATTCATCCGCTATGGTAGCAACCACTCCCCAATCAATTTTCCTCGAGCATTTCAACAATGTTCTCGTTAAAATATCGAGTCGTTTGGAAACTCGTACGAATGCGGATCGATAAGTTCTTCAATGAATTGCAAAAAAAAAAAAAAAGAACAGTGGCGAGGCAAAAGGACGAAGTCCACCCCTTCCCCTGCCCCTCGTTGCCTGGCGGAACGTTGTGCTTTCGTCTCGAAAGTGCTTGAAACCGCGCGCCGAGCGCATAGCGCGATCGTTTTAACGAAACGGACGTTGGCAGAAAGAGGGAGAGACAGAGAGAGAGAAAGAGAGAAATGTCGAGTGGGGTTTCGTGCAGGGATAGAATTGAATTTTCAGCGGCGGGTTACATCCCCGTCGGAGCATGCGACCGGCCCGATACAAATTTATACGGCCGCGGAGTCTTGACCCAGAAATAAACGCGGTGTCGTTTCACCGCGTGCTGCTAAATCACGGGAGAGGTTGCCGGAGAAGCGTAATTTGAAAGTTGTAGGCATCCGTTTAAAAGGGATTTGCATGCTTAAAACATGTCGAGGAGAGGGTGAAACCCGATATAAAGTCTCGCCAGGCAATCTCGGTTAATTCGACGCGTGGTTTTTAACTTCTCGAAGTGTAGACCTTTCAACGGCGGAATCTGCGAGAAGCTGCGTGGTGTACGAGGGAAATATGAGCAATCCGATAATATGGAAAGCGAGGAGAAAATACGAGGGAAATGTATGCAGGAATATATGTAAAAAATGTAGGAAATACACAAAGTGCACGAGTGAAATTTATTTAAAACATGTACCTACAGTGTATAAAATCTAAAAAACGCGCGTATTATAAAAACTGCACTTGTACCTCAGTACGATTCGTCTCACTGAAAGGCCCAGAAGCAACTGTTTCGACTAAGAAATGAAGACGATTCTTTTGCCATAAAATTTTATTGATACGCAAACATTTGAATCGATACAAAACAAATTACAGACGCGATCGCTCAGTACCAGACAACGCCACTCCTACTCTCACGAATCACGTGACCCGAGTCAACCAATCGCTAATTTTCGTTGCATCAGCGTTGCAACTGAGGAGGCCCGATTTTCTGGGTTACCCTC
Source organism: Melipona quadrifasciata (assembly GCA_001276565.1). Classification (NCBI taxonomy): domain Eukaryota; kingdom Metazoa; phylum Arthropoda; class Insecta; order Hymenoptera; family Apidae; genus Melipona; species Melipona quadrifasciata. The sequence goes on along the minus strand of KQ435830.1, from coordinate 996,968 downwards.
ATTAAAATCACTTTCAGTGATAAAACTATGCATATATATATATAGAATGTATACAAAAGAAAGTTTAAGATTGTTTAATTTATTTATGTGTGATCTTATATATAACTCACTTCTTTCGACGATCTTGCGTAATAATATCTCAATTCTTAATATTTATCTCACGATATAATTTCCAACCGTTATCCATCGAATCACAAACCACGAGTGTATAATTGAAACAAAGCGTAATTAAATTACCTAATTTTCGAATTAAGTGCACCTGTGAGGGATTGAACGTGCTTGCGGTGTGCTCCGCCGCAACAATGAAACAGACCTTTCGTCTTGTACGTAACGCAACGCAACGCCGTAACGACCAGAAGCACGAAAGCACCGTGTAAATTCAGAGTGGATTCTTGGAATTAGTTGTTACTGCCGCTGACAAAAATTCAGTTCGGTCGTTAACGTCCCGGTGGACGGGCTTTCATCCCTAATTGCTTCGCTCGGATGTATTTTTAACAGGTCAGTTGGGGCTGAATAATATATTAACGCCACGTCGGAACGTTTAATCTAGAAACTTTCCTTGTATCCTACCCTCGGGGCTCCAGTCGCGGAATTACATTATTTAATCAAACTTGAGCGGAGTTGTCTGATACTCTTGCTACGTCTTCTCCAACAGCTCGCTGTCCCTCGCGTTTCCTCTCTTCCGCGAGCTGTCCTGCGTACAATTATCATACTCGCGGGAAATCAGCGTCCTAACTCGCCGCCTTTAACGAGTTTATCTCTCGTTAAGCTGCCCTTTTCTTTCTCGGTCCCCTCCTTACGGCGTTCTGCTAATCTCTCACCTAGTTTCGCTTCGAATGTTTCCGAGCGTTTCGAAATATCCGGAATATCCGCTCGAGCTTGGCTTCTACCTGTCACTGTAAATTTTGAAGCGGCGTGTGCACGCACCATTCGTCATTGGGATACTTTGGGGGAAATAGCTTCTCTTTTTCCCCCCCCGGTCGATAGCTTCTTTTCGTCATTCTGTTGAAGACTGTTGCATTCGCACAGGTATTTGTTTCTAAGCATCTTTGAATATGCTCTCATATAAATTTACAGGTCGTTTTTTTGTTTTGTTTTCTAAGAAAACCGATTTCAAGGTTCGATCACACGGTTCGCGAGGGTCGTTGGTGGATTCGTTGACGCGGAACAAACCGTGAAACCGCGCGAGCGAGTGGGAGTTGGGTAGATCCGACGCTTCGCCCAAGCTCCTGCGATCGAAAGATCACGAGGATCACCAGTGACTCGATTTACGACGAAGCTACGTGGCGCTACAACCAGGTTATATGGAAACGACGATTTGATGGCAGATCAATCTTATCGAAACGATTTACGAACCGATAGACAGACGCAGATGAAATATATCCTTTCCCCCTCCGGGCTATCGTTCGTCGCCCATTAATAATCATCGCTACGTTTCCAACACGTGTTCCAATTTATTTCCACCGTTTTTCGTCGCACCTTTTTTCTCCTCGCTCGTTCACCGTTCTTTTTCACGGGTTGTGGTATCGTGATTTTATAAGACGCTTATGTCCGTGGATTGTATTTTTCTAGACATTTGTGGTACACGGAGTTTTCTTTTAACTCTGGTTTTACTGTTTGTGAATAGTAAATGGGACTATTTAAAAAATCGCCTTGAAAAATACCAAAGTCAGAATCGCCGATTTTGATGAAATTTGGCATGAATATAGTTTGCGAAAAAATATTTGACCCCCTTTTTTTTTATCGGCAATGGTCGATGTTGAAGGGGTGAAAAGTCGGGGGTGCGAAACATATTTTGTCAAATATCTCGGAAAGGATACGGAACTATACCGTTTTGTGTGTAAATTGACGAAATTAGCGTTTTTTAACGACGAACATAACGGTGTATAATGTGTTTTGTAAAAAACCTTTTGTTTAAACAATGTATTAAAAAAAAGTCGTATTTTTCATAAGTTTTTTCAAGTAAATCTTAACAAATTCTCTTGAATATGTGCTTATCTAACACTATATATTCAAACACAGATTACAGATAAAATGGAATCTTGTTTTTTGCATTGTAAAAAGATTCATTATTTTCAAGTCTTTCTCTCACTGTTATTTATTATAATATTTTTTATAAAAGTTCTGAAAAAAGCTGATTTGTAAATTAAATAAAGCAAAAGCCGTCTATTCGTGCTCGTGGTTTAGGTTGAATTGAAAAGTAATTAGCAGAGAAAGCTTCGGTACGACTGACGACGATATGGCGCTATAATCGGAACTGAGCGCGTTTTAAACGGGACCAAACGCCGTGCGACTATTCAACGCGAAATCTAAACAGCGTGGTCGCGCCGCATGGCACTAAAAGCGAAGTCGACGTCACACGAAGAGTAACAGAAGCAAACAGGGTTACGTTACAATCTAGATTTATCGTCAGACTGGAATAGTATCAATTTTATTTGCTTCTTAGTTTTCTAAAATTTCGCAAAGTCTTCTGGTAAACTGAAACAGTATCAATTTGTTTCTGCTGTATAAAGCTATCTTGTTTCTTTCCCTTGCCCTTTAAATTCGACTTGTAACGTCTGTTGTAACTTTGTTCTCGAGTTTTGTGCAGCTCGCATTCTATATTCTCTTTGACCATAAGGCTGTTTCGAGTTTCATTAGATGAACCCGAAACAAAAGTATCGCTTTAGTTTTGTCTATTGACTCGTAAAAGTAAAAACAGTTGCGAGAGAGAGGTTCTTGTTGATGAAATTAAAATTGAAATAATAATAATAATAATAATATTTACGTATCGTGTTTATGTAAATTAATTGCACGTTCAGAAGTTTCCACCTCGGGCTTTATATCCCCAAGGTATCTCAGGTGTTTCGCTGGTAGAGGGTTAATCTTGCTAAGTGCCGAACTAACTTGCACTAAAATATTACCAACACTTACTTTGAAATAAGCGAATAAAACTAAATGTTGGTATTAACATAAGCAAATAATATTAATACCAACTCGATACAGGGGATCGTCGAGAAAGAAAATCGAACACTACGAAAAGATTGTGTTTTGTTTAAATTAATCGATGATCTGTTATATGTTGAAAATTATTGTTACGCACTGTTATGCACTGAAAATCGGAAACGAATCGTTCGAAATTGTTTAAATGAAATAACAACGATCCTAATGATTGTCAAACGTTTTCAAACTAGTTGCCACTCTTCAAACTAGACACCATTCTAATTTGGAAAAGAAACACACCGTTAATAAAATATTATTGGTCAGCGAAGTTACAACAGGAATACGACGAATTTCGAAACATTCGAACAAAGATGAAAACCAAATTTTTCCGAACATTCGAGGAGTAATACTCGTAATAATTTCTTCGCGTGTCCAAACATCGGAGCGACCAGTTAATTCAATCTCGTTTCTGTTTGCAAAAGACGTAGACGTAAAATATTATTGGTTTACTCGATCATGCCCGCGGTAATCGGTATTCTAACGTTTAAAGGGAGAACCAGACGTGATACATCGTCAGTTTATTCGATCACTCTCGCGACGACCTCCGTTGGGGCTTTTTAAAAACTGATAAAGCCGTAAAATATTACTGGTTTACTCTCGCGCTACAGTAACCATGTGTGCAACAATAGAAGGGGCCATATCGATAGACCTAGATATTGGAATTTTTTGGAATTTTTCTTAACCCATTTGCGAATAATGCTATACATTATATTATAGTTCTATAATGCTGTAATATTTGGGAATGTATTACATATTATATTGATAATATATAATTCTTTATTACATAATTTATTATTACACCTATATTACAGTATAACGTTCGACATTTTCTCAGATTTTCCACCAAAGCTTAGTTTGATCCGTTCAATTTAGTAAGGAGTAAATTTTCAATTTGTTACCAAAGAAAAATTATTTTCAGTAACGTATGCAATTATGAAAGCAGACGTTTGAAGTGATAACAGATTATTTTCAAAATATAAAAAATAACGCTCAAGACGAATGATACTCGCTGATGTTTGAAAGGGTTTGAAACAGTGATAAATTATTTCTAAAATAGAAAAAATAATGGAGCTATCTCTGCCTCTCAAGTGGAACAAGATTCTCAACTGGTTCTAAATGCCTCGAATGGTGGTTCTATCGCGATCGTTGCGCGTTTTTTCGTGGCGCAGCGTCTCGAGATGGGAAATGAACGAAATTTCTCGCCGGGCGGGGGTGGCTTCGGGGCATTAAGAAGTTATACGAGCCACGAGCGAGAAAAGTCGATGGTGCAGCCGCTGTTGCTCCACGCCACGACGCTGATAAATTTACAACGCCCTGAGCCACTGTTTGATACAGGCAATTTTACGAAGGGAGAACCGGCGGCAGGGCTGGAAAGACGAATGCCTTCCAAGCTCCGTTCCATTTTCAACGTTGGAAAAATTGCGTCTAACAAAGATACATCGGCCTTCGTGTATTAATCCTTCGCAATCTTACGTCCGGTTAGACTCGTTCCCTTTGATTTCCGTCGTTAGTCTTAACAGAGTTTAATTCCGTTTTCATCAAAACACCACTTCCCTTTTGTCGTAACTTCTGAATCGAAAACGAAGCTCCCGAAACGACGAGTTTCCTCTCTTTTGAAATGAAATTGATCTTCAATCGAGCATAATGGAGGTCGTGAGTGGTACCAAGTTGATTTTTTTATTTTTCATTTTATTTTTTTTTTATTTCCACCAACTTTTTTTCTTATTTTTCACATTGCAATATTAAATTCTTCGATGCGAAATAATCAAGATATGGTAAATTTAATACGATCATTAGTATAAATATTTAATACTTATAAAATACCTTCTTCTTCGTACATATCCACTGCCGTAATTTCGCTTTGTACCCTCGTTTGCCGCGTCCCGTGACATCCATCTTTCCGCGGGGAAAGAAGATTGTGGTTAATACTTCGTAAGCGTCCGCTGGTGTATATTCGTCCGCGGTGAATGGGAGTAAGCAAATCGCGAAACCACTTCTTGCGGTGAAAAATTGTAAAACCCCCTTCCCACTCTCTCTGACGAGATTCATTTTTTTCATTTTTCTACCTGCGTCGACGTGTGGTTTTTTTTTTTTTTTTTTTTTTTTTTTTTTTTTGAATACCAGTTTTAAGTGCGAGTGGATAGGTGCTCTGCGTTCTCTCATTCTTCAACGCTTCTTTTTCTTTCTTTCTTTTTTTTTTCGACACTTTGTGGATCCGCGACGAAGCGGGAAACTGAGAGGCACTGGCGTTTGAAAATTTTCTGACAGCCGCTAGTAGCGATGTAGCGCGTGAAAATTCTTCTCTGGAGATTATAAAAAGAAAATTGCGGATATTACGTGGAGAATTGTAATTATCAATTATTAACAATGCGATTATATACGTGGCAGTTGATGGGTAAATTTTATGAATTATTATAGTTGTTTCAATCAATGGATTGTTGTGATCATAATGGTCTAATCGATTCTATGGCTATTTGTTAATTTGCTAATTTATTACAGCTATTACTCATTAAAAGCTAGGATATCGTTTCGATTATAATATTCTGAAATTAGTTGTCTATTGTTGCGATATAAGAAGAATTACGCGCTGTTAGCTGGTAATTTATTTGCATATTCGATCATTGATTATTCAAATTAAATTCGATTCGCGTGGGGTCGCTCAGCGAGTACCAGAGTATTGACGCAGTTCTGAGATTATGACGATTGAAGACCGAAAACAGAGTGATTCGTTCAGCCAAATGAACTTCCCTCTGATTTAATAATTTGTTTCTTACTTGCTAGTCTGGAACTGTCTTTTTATAAGTATTTTGTTTTTCTTTTTCTTTTTTTTTTTTTTTTAATCAGTGTTGATACAAGCGATGAGAAATCAATGAGAAAGTAAAAGCTCAGTAAAAACACTTGGTAAATTATTTTGTCCCTTGCCTTTTTTTTTTTTTTTTTAAGACTATTGATATGAATCTGTAATTTAGAAGCCCCGGGTTTTCCTTCGTGTGAACGTTTTCCTAATCTCTTCGATACTAAATTTAATTGCATCGATTTCCACGTCAGACCTAGTGACCCAGTCAACAGTGGGATCGAAAAGAGCAGCGATGTCATTTACGTCGCGCAATTGAACGCTTCAACGAGTCAACAAAAATCGCGGACAATCCAGACAGACGACTTTTACGAAAATAGAAAAGTATCTTTTCGATTTTTTACGCACGTTTGCGTGTCTCCCGAAATAAAACTGATCAAGATCCGGAACGCTTCGAGAGAGGAATGGAGCATGGAACTCGACTAATCGATTCAAAACATGATAGTATACGAGAACAACGACACTTATGTTCGTAATTTATATAGGAAAGACAGCATGACTTTGATAAAACTTAAATATTCGATTAAATTGTCGCTCTGTTTCGATTGCTATTAACAGATCGTTTCATTTACTTCATGAGCGAAAATTTCAGGACAGACTCCATCCAAACAACACAGCTTCGAGGTCTTGAGATCGTGTTAAAAATACCCTCACCTGTTTAAAAGAAACGTAATTACATATTGTGGATTCTAATAGCGAGGTTAATTACAATAGTTGATCGCTACATGTCGCTAACGACCCAGTGGACCTCGATGCGACATTAAGCTGAGAAAAAGGAAAATTGATCAAACGGTGTTAGACAATCATTTCAGTACTTGTACATTTATTTTATTGTAGCAAATAATTACATTATTTAATGTAGTATAATTCATTTTATTAATACATTATTGATACTGTTAAAAATGAATAGAGATTTAAGCAAGCTCTACCTGTATTTCACTTATTACAAATTGATAGCAATTCGAATGATAATTCATATATTTATGCTACAAGATATTTAAATACGCATGGTACTATGGTAAAAGTATAAAAAAGTTGTAATGTCGCGAGTGTCTCGATATTTCGTCTGCAAATTTTTTCAATCCATTTACACTACCAAATTCTATCCCTCGATATTGCCTCTTTTCGTCATTACTTCTTTTGTTAGGTCTTACATGTCGACAAACTATACCCAATTAATACCCAATAGATTTATCTTCGATATCCAGTATCATATGAATATTCAGAAAAAATTTCGCGTGTTTCACGTTGTCGCAATACAATTGTTAAAATTCCACAAAGTCTTTGCAGTAATCGTTACGATCCAGTTATTAAAATTCCACGGAGTGGAGTCCTTGCAGTAACTGTTGCAACGCAGTCGTTAAAATTGCTCGCAATACAATTATTAAAATCTCAGTAGAAGTCCTCACGGTACAAATACCTACCCCTAGATCTGAAAACTTTCCAGCGAGGATGTACATCGAGGTTTCGACCCGATCAATTATCGAGCCGGTTCCCTCCGCGATCGCGAAGAATCCATCCCCCTCGAAGGCTTCCATTCGTCGACTCGATCGAATTCCTATAACCAGCCTCGTGTCCCCCTTTTCTCATTCTTTTTGCCATTCGAACAAGCTGAACCCGCGGTCACGAAGAAAGCTAGAAAGAACGAACGAGTGTGTGCACGTACGACACGATGGAAAAAGAAGGAATGTACAGCGAGGGAGGGTGAGGGTGCACGAAGGGCGGAGAGAAAGAGAGATTCGTTATTGATTCGAACTCGGCATAGCTCGGGGGGCTACAATCGTGGCAGACGGTGCATCGACGGTCGGGCATAAACATAGCTGAGGGGACCTGCCCTCGGTACGAATGATGGATGATCGCGGCTTCTATCGGCAAACAATCTCGGGGGGGAATGCCGTTATAGCGGCCGGAAGCAACAGTATCTGCCTGAACGGCGAAAGGAAGCGCGGAGACGCGGACGAGCTTTCGTCCCCTTTATACGACTGTTAACTCCTTAAGCGTTCACGTCGCGTAGGGAAAAAACGTCGCGATTTATTGCTGTTCGTTGCAAAATTTAGGTAAAAGAATTGTACACGTTTTTGTAATTTTGGAATTGTTTCAAGGGAACGAAACGAGCGAAGAAAATATACGCGACACGATTGATACAACGCGGAAACGAATTAAATTTAGTTCTGATCGTTTTAATTTTGCAGATATTTCATTCTTTTTTACTTCTTCTTATGAACCGATGAAAATTCAAATTCTTTTCTCTCCACATTTTGAATTTTTTAATGGTTCTTTTCTCTTTTTTTCTGGAATAATCTTCGAGAAATAAAATGTCAAGTTCTGTAAATACCGCAAATAAAAATAAATTAAACATTCTTCAGAGAAACACCAAAAGATTCATCGTTTTGTTGCAATTTCGTTCGATCTTACTGTGTTTTCGTCGAGTCTGGAAATAATTAAACACATCAGTGCTCATTCTGGAAAGAAAACAAAACGCTTAATATTATGTTTTATTCGTGAAAATTGGCTCACGTGTGTGTGTGTGTGTGTTTAGAGACATCAGTGAATTTTTTTTCCTGATTATTCATGGTTAGTAGTTTTTTTAAGGAAAACTGAGGGCTAATTTTGTTATCAAAGATTAACGCGACGTATTTTTCAAAGAAATCGCGAATTTCTTGGTCTTGTGATGAAAGGAGATTTCAAAGATTAATTTTATTCTCCGTGGAATAGTTTTTAATAATTCAAAATTAATTCGACGTGTTTCTTCTTTTAATTTTAAATTTCACTCGTGGGTTACGTAATGGAAACATTTTGGTAAACTCCATACTTTTCATGCAATTTTACATCATTTCAGAAATTTAATTTAAATAAGTAGAACGTGTTTGAGTTTAATGTTAATTGATAGAAAATTAAATTTCCTTGCAAGTGTGTAATTTAATTGCTCGATGTGTGAACGCTTGAACGTTACAGCGATTAAAATTCGCGGAACGTTTGGGCTTTCGCATTTTGCGAAACTCGGTGACGAGGTTATTCTCTTGTTATGCGACAAAAGCTGCTTGCTTTCGCGAATTATTAATGAGACGGAGAAAGAAAAGATGGTCACGGACAAGCCAAACGAACCCTCGCTTTTCTTTCGATCCGGTAATTAAATATTAACAAAGAAACGGCGTTGCCAGATTAAAGTCTACCCTTGTCACCGTGCGATACTTATCACAAAAGAAGCATTACTCTTCCAATGTCACGGTAATTCTCCTTTGCAACATTCGAGTGTTCTCTCCCCTTTTAACATTGAAATTTCAAAATTTTGTGGAATCTCGTTGTAAACTTCGAGCAACGAATACTCGATGATGTAAATTTAAGTGGCGCGAACACTTTTTGAATATTCTGTGAAATTTATAAAATTTAGAGAATTAAATTATTAAATTATGTTTTTATTTTTTCCGAAAAATTAAGATTCTAATTTCTAAGAGTCTCAATTTCGATGAGGTAACGATCGAGCAAAATTTAAAGAGTACAAGTACATTACTTTCCAGTTGCAGACTTTGCAAAATTTACGTAATTTCTTGTCAGTCTTCGAGGAATTCGTCGAATTTCTTGGAATGGTACAAGAATGAAGATTGATGGATTCTATATTTACGCAAGCTTGTTTACCTCGGACGATTCTAGGGAATGTCGAATCGAGAACGATACTAGTTTGCATCATTGTTTGAAATCGTGTTTCATTCGAGAGTAGGCGTTCCTTGGAACTTCACTAAATTTTTCAAAACGAATTTAAGAACTTGCTCATTTTCCTTCACGCCGTAGAATTTCTAAATATCTCGAAAAATTTCCCAAATTTCAACACAAATTTATTCTATATTCAGAGAAAGATGTTGCTACTACGTGATACTAAAGTCAGCATAATTAATTACACATGGCACATACGGTTAATTATTTAATATAATTAATGGTGTAACTTTTGCTATAAATTTAAACGAAGTTCGAAGAACTTTGCTGCTGCTAGAATTTCCTTCAAGTATCTGAAACTTCAGTATCAAGACGTCCTACAAAATTTTGTTTTCTCTCTCTCATTCTCTCATAACACGCAGATTTTATCTTGGACGGTGTTGAATTTCGTTTAATCGAACCTAGTCGAATATTTTCTGCAATCGCAGTGAATCTAAAAAACTTTTTTTTTCGGCAAAATTTTAAATCCTCCTATTTATGCGATACGATAGAAATGAAGAAGAAGAAAAAAAAAAAAAAAGAACAGAATTGAACCTAATTAAAAAGTTGTAATTAAAAAGTTCAATTAAACCCTTCGTAATAATACAGGATGAATCACGTAACTCACACACTTGAAATAACCTTTAAATTATGCGTCTAATGAAAAGTTGCTTAATTTGTACTTGGAGTTTAATATTCTTTCGATTTATGACGAAAAAAGATATATGGTTCGATTTAAAAAAAATAAAGATGACTGGAAATTTCAAAGTCCCTCAACATACAAGAAAAATTATACGCTTTCATATTTTGCCTCCCTTAATACTAGATCAAAATGATCAATTTATAATTTCCGTCAGATATTTTATAGAGGTAAAAAATATTTTTAAAGATTTAAATAATTTTTATCACTGAAAATGATTTTAGTGGAGGCAATCTAGAAAATCGGGTCTCTTCAGGTGCAACGCGAATGCAACGAAAATTAGCGATTGGTTGATTTGGGTCACGTGATTCGTGAGGGGGCGTGGGGTAGACCTCGAGTAGGAGTGGCGTTAAGAATTTTCTTCTTCTAAAATTTGTTCTTCCTACGTCGTTGTTTCACTCTAGACGTCTGTTCGGATATACTATTATATTATACATCGCATCGTACAACATCAAATGTGTACGTTATAAAAGCAAATTATAAAAAAAGAAAATCCAAGCTTGACTAGATTTAAGTACGACGTGTCCCCTCAGAAAGGACAGCCGAGTGCAGGGGATTAAAAGTTGTTTCACCAACTGTACGTTCGACGTCCATTCAGTCTCTCGTCTCGGTAAAACCCAACTCCTCCCAAATTTATTTCGGACAAATTTTCGGGTCTTCGTTCACCGGAACAATTTCACGGTGGCTTGAAATATTGTCCCTTATCGTATGCCATAGCGCTTCGCGTCGCGCAATAAATCTCCTTTCTACCGGCGTTATTCATTCACGCACGCTCCCTTTCACCGGGATGCACGATCACCCCGTTAAATATTCCCCTCTTTTCTCTTGCTTGCTGTCCGTCTTTGCGTCGCGCACTCCCTTCTCCCGGGAGCGCGGAGAAACTAGACGCTAGACACCAGCGTCCCCGTGAAACGAGTCGAGTTATTCCGGACCCTGGACGGCACATGCTTTAGGTCTCGCGGATAAAATCTCGACGACGACGACTACTACTACCACTGGCATCCGCGTTTTCAGAGAGGATTTTCGTTCACCCGTAAACTGTGTAGACAGTAGGCCACGCAGACCGTGCTCGCTCGAGACGTTCGAACGATTCTCCTGGAATGTATTTTTGGCCCAGAATGGAACTGCGGTGACGTTGGCTGATAGGTTAGAGTATAGGTCGAAGTTTACTGATACGCCACGAGGGAAGATATTACATGAAACGTTCTGTGTGGTACGGTGCCTTGGTGCAACGTTCCCTGTCGGTGGAAATAGGAATTGAGGCGTCTGCTTAAGTTCTTCAAGCGTGATTGACGAAACGGGGCTTGGAGAGTTCCTCCAACTCGAAGTTTTGTCAGTTATTGATCTTGTAAATCGAAACAGCTTGGAGATTCGCTCGAAATTTTGTCAATTATCCATTTTGTAAATAAACCCAGTATTTGGACGCTCGCTTTGTCAACAACCGTTCTACTTATTGCGATGAATGAATTTCAGTTGTGACGGACGAACGGAGTTCAGATTTCTATGCAAATTCCACGCGAGTGAATTCGTTGGTTTATGAATGAATTTGTTCAGCCGGATCCGTTGAAGTAACTCGCTTCTCGCAGATCGACTGTTGCTCCTCTATTTGTGTAATGTGAAATTAAGAAATTAATGAAAGACGGAAAGTTGGCTTTTGCAGCTTTTGAAACTTTTCGAAAGTTCATTTCA
>KQ435830.1:968762-984987 GCA_001276565.1 Melipona quadrifasciata | reverse complement strand
AAAGTTCATTTCAGTCTGTCGAGTGTGAAAACTCAAACGGACAGACGGATCGCTCGAGCGATATTTTTCTTTGGAAAAGTCGACAGCGGTTGAAGTATAACCATTAATAAAACTACAGTCCATTAACCGTGATTAATGAGTGGCCACTGCACCCGGATGCAATTCGGTTGATGCATCGAGCCACACGCATAACCGTGCCCGAAATGCGATAGATTGTACCGCGGGCAGGATTAATTATTTCCGTGATCAGTTTCGTACTAATCATTTCCAAACCGTCGGCGTGAACCAATCGAACACGCCTCTAAACGATATCGACCGTGGCCCAACTTTACGCCTAATCCAGTTGCAAATTGGTCTAGCCTAGTAACCATACGACGTTCATTAGATCAAAAACGAACCATTTACTCCGCATCCGGCGAACAGCGCGACTGAACCAACGATTCATCGTACGCGGAGGAAGAATGAATCGCGCGACAATTCGTTTGGTATTATTTTAAAGCGTAAAGTCTCTGCCTCGGGAGTTTTAGTTTTGCTTTTTGAAATCCTGTCGGTGGAAAATTGTGAGAATTCAAACGTTGAAAAAATTTTTTCACAACTAGAGCCGTCGTGATCTTGAAGATCGGAACTTTTCCTTTAAAATGACTTCCTGTGAGCTTGCTGTACGATTTTTTTCGCTATTTTATCGAACTTTGAACATTGAGGTTCGACGATGAAATATTAGAATTTTCGTCGTTCAAAGTTCGATAAAATGATGAAAAAAAAAAGAAAAAAAAAATCGTGCGGCAAGTTTTAAAGGATCGTTACGGAGGGGAGATTTTAATCTTCAATGTGACGATGGATCTAGTCACGACAACAAATTTTCCAATGCTTTTAGAGACGTTTATCTGCGAAAAGGTAAGGATACTTTTACTCTCGAAAATTGTGAAAATTCAACGTTTCTCTATAAACGTTGAGAATTTTTTTTCGTGACCGAATTCACCATGGTCTTGAAGATTGAAATTTTTGTTTGACAACGAGTCCTCGAAACTTGCTGTACGATTCTTTTTTTACCATTTTATTGAATGTTGGAGTGATAAAAAATCCGAGAAATTGTAACATTTCATCCAAGTTAATGTTCAGTATTCGATAAAATGATGAATCATACAAGTTTCAAGAGCTCATTGTAAAGGGAAGATTTCAATCTTCAAGACTGAATTTTTATAATCATGCAAAGATAAATGTGCGTTTTGGTACATTTGTGTGCATGTTCCTATTATTTTTTAACAGTTTTGTTATATCTGTGTAAAAAGTAGATTAATACATACACTATAGTAAAAGGGGTATTTAAAAATTAAAAGAAAGATAAGAATGAAATTTTTTAGTCAGTTTATTCAACAATTTGTTGTGTCAAAAAGATGTGTCTGCAAATACATTGTAGTACAAGGTGTTAAAAAATAAATTAAAAAATGAGGTAGAGATTCTCATTCATATTTTCAGCAATAAAAGTTCACGCGTATTGTGAAATAAATTTTCTTAATGTGTTTCGTAATTGCCGCGCAAACCAAAAATAAAGAAATAGGAGGCATAGAAAGGGTAGTTTAATTTGAAAGGTTTGTTTGAATGGTAACTGGAAACGTTTATTTAGTTTATTCGTCGGACCGTGAAAGCTTACGTTTTCCTTGAAAAAGCTTTTTCTTTTTTTCTAAATATCCGTCGCCCCTCTAACCGTAAATAGTGAATTAAATTGAGGGTCACGTTGGAAAAGAAATAAACGGGGAATAAAGTACGTACATAGGCAGAAAACATTGTTTGAAATGGTAATTCTATACGTTTCTCTAGTTGCGTAGATAAACACCATAGAGGGTCTTGTTCGAAATGTTCTTTTAAATCACAATCGACAATGAGGTATAATTAATTAATTAATTAGACACATAATTCTATTTATAAAAAGTTCGTACTTCTAAATAACTAATTTTTATTTTTATTGATTTAAATTATATAAATGTTGGCTATAATACATGTACTTACATCCTATTTTTCGAATCAAATTTCACTGTTTTTCCAATAATCTTTTCGAAGGTCGAAAACTAAAAAGTCGTCGAAAATTAAATCATTTCTATTAACCTCTTGCGCTGGAATGACGTGCTACGCACGTCGAGAATTTTTTGTCCGAAATTGCAACATTTTCTCAGTTTTATGTGTATTTAAATGTAACCCAGGCAAAACAAATGATAAGCTGATTACTTTATAATAGTTTCTATCCAGTGATATCGTACGGACGAGTTCAAAAGAAAAAGAAAGCGACGAATTATTGTGTACGGTTCGGTCACTCGTTATGGTCCGCAAACCAGTTGCCAACGCAAAGGGTTAAAGAAGAGAAATATCATAGATGGTTAACTTACTCCTTCTTACCGTCTCTTGTATAATCGTTTTCAAAATACAATTCCTCGAAAATGCCAAAGTAAAAGTCGTTTCAGCGACAAAAATAAAGTTCGTCTCGACTATTATTCCTCGGTCCTCCGGAGAAGAACGCAGATTTATTTCGAATGAGTTTAACGTTCGTCTGTTTAACGTTCGGCACGGCTTGTAAATAAAATCACAGAGTCGTTCGTTGTGACGTTTCGAACCCTCTAACGTTCGTCTTGAAAATGCCGAGATGAAACGCACGAGGACTTGTGTGTTTAATCGGCGGCTCAGTGATAAACCCGCCGCGAGCTATTTCCTGTCGATGATAAACCGAACGGCGAAAGACTCGAATGTTTCATCGGGAACAAAGCGCGGGGGAACGGGGGAAAACAAAAGTCGGAGTGTCGTGTGTTTAATTCGGCGAGGCGTAAACACTTCGCCAGGATGAATGCACAGTCGTTTCGGATCGTATACATAAGTGAAAAGTCCCGTTTCTCCCGTACCACCAGCGTAGATTAAAGCGTCTGCTAAGTTGCTAAGCTGCGGTTCCCGCGAGACACACTCGCCAGGGATTAACACTTTCTGTTAGGTTTATCGAGAACTTTTGTCGCTCGTTCGTCCGCCGATATCGTTCTGTGCGCTTCGCTTGTTGTTTCGTCGATAAGTTAGTTCGCGTTAACACCTGGAAAAAAAATCGAGTTTTATAACACTGTCATTAAAGTGAGTTTCAGTGACGTGATTAATAGACTGCAGATGTGTTATGTAATTTTTGTAATATATGACACAGTACATTATAGCAAACATAGATATTTTTTATGTCTAGAAATTATAACACATAAATATTGCTTATATCTAAAAGTTATAATATATAATATAATTTTTATAAGCAAAAGTAGAATATTTAGAAATTTATTTTATTTTACACGTAAATATAATTCAAAAAATACAGTCCAAGTAAACATTTATTTTATCCACTGAAGAATATAGCGTAACATTTTTGATATTTTGTATATTGCATGTATCCTGTAGATTTTTGAAATTTTCTGTTTTCCGAGAAATGATTTTTTTGCCAACCTCCTCTTTGTCAGACTGCTTCTTTCCAATAAAAATCCATGAAATGGCCTTAATCTTAGAATGAAACTAAATCTCACCATCCTGACAACATTGGTATTTACGAATCTACTTGCGATCTAAGATTAAAATAGATTGCAAGAGCAAATATTAATAATCTCGTGTGAATATTCCATTAATTGTTATTCGTTTTTCCATTTTTCTCTTGATACTCAATATTAATATAATTATTGTTATTTATGTAATTGATCACAATTATGTAGTTATTTGTATAATTATGTTTGTATTTAATACATAAGTTGTGTCACGTTCTATAATTCTTCGTATTCACAGCGAGAATATAAGAAAAAATCCTTGTCTTTTCAACACCATGGAAAAATTACGAAATGCTGCTCCAAGTCTGGCGCACGTACCTCTAACTATTGACGAAGAATTAGAGGAAGAATGTCTACAATCTTGAGCTCCTTACGCGATCGAGTTTGATTTCCATTCACCCTTTTATTACCGATGCAATTCACTTTAATCGAAAATTCTTTTTCGAACGAAAAACGTTTGTGCAAACGTTTGCGATATCGATTTGCCCCTTGCACAGCCGACTAGTCACGGTATTTTCCCACTTTCCCATTTAAAAAATTAATTCGAAATCTCTCCACTTTGCCAGTAGAAAGAAATTATTCTGCCGTCAGAAAGCAAGCGAGTAACAAGAATCAAACGAATAAAAAATAGGCCAGGTAACGTATTCGTGATAAATCGGTGCAAGTTTTCTTTTTATCACTGAAAGTGATTTTATTCAGTGGGGTAACCCAGAAAATTGAGCCTCTTCAGGTGCAACGCTAATGCAACGAAAATTAGCGATTGGTTGATTTGGGTCACGTGAGGGGGCGTGGGATAGACCTCGAGTAGGAGGGGCGTTGTCTGCTATTGAGCGATCGCGCCTGTAATTTGTTTTCTATCGATTCAAATGTTTGCATATCAATAAAATTTTATGGTAAAAAAAGTCGTCTTCATTTCCTAGTCAGGACAGTTGCTTCTGGGCCTTTTAATGAGACGAATCGTACTGGGGTACAAGTCGTGCAGTTTTTTCTTTGCGAATGTGTCTGTTTTGTACAAAATGTTTACGTTTTTTTTAGCAGGTGTTAGAATCAGAGTACAGAATGATAATTTTGGGGATTTCGATACAATTGTCGACAATCTTGACAAGTTTTCTTTCGAATCGCAAAGTTGCATTCATAACGCTTCTACGGGAGATGAACATCGTGTTTCTTTCGCGAGTGTAAGAAGCAGAATTATATATTTCCAGAGGCAGCGTGAGCTCGACACGCTGGGCAGGATGATCCATCAACGTCCATAATTCAATACGGCAACGTAATGCACCGCTTATAGTGATATCAAACTACGGACCGTCTGTCCTTAATCCTTCTCGAAGCGGCGCTGTTCCTTCGACGAACGTCGTTTCCCCGATAAATCACTATCCTTGAACCTTATTTCACAACCGGTCCTCCCTCGTATAAAACGTGTATTTTGTTGTTTGATGAAGTATGACGGAATGGCGCGATTGATAAAGCCTGACAGAATGTTGCAGAAGGTGTTCAAGTATCAAGATTATCTACCAATGTAGATTAACTTTGGATGTTCAAAATTTTCGAGAATTTTTTTCCCTTTCTTCGTTTTGCTTTTCGTACGTTCTGCGATTATAATTATGACTTTCATTCCTTTCATTCTCATCGTAATTTCCACCAGAGTTGTAATTTCGTGTGATTAACGTACGAAAGATCTCGTATAATTAACATGATCTTGAAGATTGATTTAAAAAAGAAAAAGATTGACTTTTTAAGAAAAAAAAAATACCTGTTCTTTTCAAAATTATTGATTTAGTGAGATAATATATCGTGATTAAAGAACATTGTAATAAAACGTTAAAGAATATTTTCGTGCTTGAATCTGCGATGAATTTGAAGATCAAAGTCTTCCCTTTAATAGATTTCTTTTCGACTGTTTTATCGAATTCAAATTTGGTACTATTCTGAATTGATAGCATGTTCGATAATATATAATTTCTAATTTGATAGTTTAATAATATATAATGTGTAATTTGATGTTTAATAATATGTAATAGTCACATGTTAATGGTGTACTTTCTTCAAAAATATCCTCGATGGCTGTCCGGATACTTCTGGACGTTTTTGGGAGCTTACATCGACGAGATTGGCGCTTCTTGTCCACTTTGAGTCGACGAAGGAAAATAATTTATCACTCCACGCGGACTTGTACCACTTTGCTCTGATAGTATAGAGACACAGAAAAATGTCGGCATTTGGGTAGCAATCTTGCCTCGAGAGAGCAGTATTCCAGTGGGAATTCTGGCAGCCGGAGACATTTGATCTGTGGGACGAGAAATTACAATAACGGAAAACAATGATCTTGGAATTTCATCGATAAAATGGCACTTGATAGTTTAAAGTTTAAAGAAAGCAACAGAAAGAAAACTGAGGCAAGAATATAAGAAAAATTCTATGAACGAAAGAATGTGAATGAAAGTATAAAAAGAAGGCAACGTGGAGGAAGAATTTCAGCGGCGAAGAAGCAACAAATAGATAATAAAGCAAAAAATTGCAAGACTTGTACTCCAGTACGATTCGTCTCACTGAAAGGCCCAGAAGACGATTTTTTTGCCATAAAATTTTACTGATATGCAAACGTTTAAATCGATAGAAAACAAATTACAGGCGCAATCGCTCAGTACCAAACAACGCCACTCCTACTCGAGGTCTACCCCACGCCTCCTCGCGAATAACGTGACCCAAATCAACCAATCCCTAATTTTCTTTGCATTAGCGTTGCACCTGAAGAGGCCCGATTTTCTGGGTTACTCCCGCTAAAATCACTGTCAGTGATAAAACGTGAAAAAAGAAATTCTGGTTAATTCTTGAAAAGAAATTCGTTAATAAAAATATATTGTAAAAATTATAGCAATAAATAACGAGAAATGATACTGTCGACTGTTGATAATTTTAATTTCAAACGTAAAAACGAAGGAGTATGAGGAACATAGTTTGTGTTAAAACGTTTGTACCATTTTTTTTTCCTGCAAAGTTTACAAGGCGCACACGGATGTTGAAAATTTTACGGCGAGTAGACGTCGTAACACATTACGTATCGAGCGTGTCAAATCCACGGTCAATAATCAATGTTCACGTTTGGATTAGGTCAGACCCGTTGACTAGTTAACATATGAATGATTACACGTGTCTGGTGCCGTCTGTTCGCGATCATATCTCGGTTGAAGCACGACGAATGGGTAATTGAATCGGTGTAGAAGTGTTGGTTTGGTTCGGAGTGCAAGTTCTCGATATATAGGGTGGCCCATTTAACTTGACCGTTCTAAATGTTCCCATTGTCGTTCGTGACGAGACGAAATTTCTCGTCAGCGGGCAACTGTTTCAAGGTAAACGGTGTCGTGATCGCTGAAATTTTAACTTAGAGGTCATACTATTCCAGATTTCAAGAGCAGGCCAGACCGGAGGGTTGTTCCAAATTGTTTGCTTTTTCTCTCGCAAACAATGGTCGTCTTGTTAGAGTCCTCTTTCAACGGAGCTCTCTCGTTCGCGATTTTTTATATTTTTAAACCGATAAAAATATATCGTTGTTTCCTCAGCTGTTGAAAATGCTGAAGGGAGACTTTTACGCAGACGATGCTCCTTTGTCCGTGTAAATTTCTGAATTCTCGTTCAATCTCGTGATTGTAAATTTGCAAATTTGTATCATATTACATTGCACGTTGCAAATTTCTGAATTTACAAATGTATAAATTTACGTAATTTCGTGATTTATAAAGTTATGAAATTCCAAATATAAATAAATTTAAATAAATTTTATATTTTCCAAATATAAATAAATGTAAATGAATTTCACAAAATGTAAAATCAACAAAAATTTCTAAATTTTAAATATTCTATTTCTATCTTTTTTCCATCTATTTTCCATCGGATCAAACAACTTTTATATATAATGAAAAGCTCTTTAAAAAGAAAAAGGAAACGTATCCATTTATTATAGAAAAGCATGTAATTTTATACAAACAAAGTTTTTAATGTAATATTTTGTAAATAAAGAATGTTTCTTTTATCTTAGCTATTGTTTATATCTATTAAAATATTTTAAAAAAGAAAAAAAATTGACGATAATCACAGAGATCGAAGCGTGACTGCTTCGATCAGATTCAGACGATCAAGATCAATGGGAAAAGTCGATCGAATTTTTCTTTTTTCTCTATTTCGATATCAGCGCGAGAAGCTTTTATCTCGATCATCAATTTCACTGCGTGCGCAAAAAAGGCAAGATTTAATCATCGGGCGCGTTGTTATCTCTCGAAAAACATTGAAAATGGTTTAAATCAATCACGTCGTTGAAGCTCGTTGAATTCTCCTCGATGTCAGCGACGTAATTGGGTTTCCACTGGTGATATTCCAGAATTGCGAAATGCGCAATTATTCATTTAGTTCATTTCGAATCATATTTGCGCTGTCGTAAAAATTGGTTGGCGCAGCTGCGATCGTGGGAAATAAAATTCGCGCACGGAACAACGACGGTGCAGTTCAATTTAACATGTCGTAATCATCAATTGATTTCACTTTAGTTAATTTTCGATTTTTTCGATTTTCGTTCAGCTTCAACGTCTAGAAATTTTGTAAATTTGTAATTAAGCAACCTGATTTAACACTTGCGATCACTTATGATCAAACTACAAAATAAAATGCGAAATAACGAACAATTTCCACGTAAAAGAAATTTGCAACATATCTGAAAAAATTATTTTTTAAATTATTTTATTATCACAGTATCCTGTTTGAACATAATCGATTCTCGGATTAATTCTCTAAAATCTACGTAGTCATTAAAAATTCATTTTTAAATTAATCTCTAATTGATTCTCCAAAATCTATGCAATTAAAATTCATATTTAAATCATTCAATCGTGGTGTTCTATTTGTTCTCGAATTGATCCTCTAGAATTTACGTGGAATCTTTGTCAAATTTTACCGGGGAAGCGTCTCGCTTCCTTTGACAAAACAATATCGCAGCCACGTTACATATTTTAAACGACAAGCTCGCTAAAGTTCCGGGCCTCCCGTCTGTGCATACGACAACAGAAGGCTTTCTGTATATCGCGTGGTACGAACTTTTTCGAGTAGCTGCAGCCGTGTCGGAAGGGTTAAAACAGCCAAAGACACGTTCGTCGGCTGATATCCAGGTTAAAAAGTGACGCTGCTAACGAGCTTCCGATCTCGACGGAGGAAAAATAATCCGCTCTCTTTACCATGTAAATAAGCGCGGCACAAAGCGATTCTTCCGGCGCCAGATGAATTTAAACGCGACCGCAGCTTCCATTGTGATTTGTACACACAGAGTGAGAGAAACAAAGAGAGAGAGAGAGAGAGAGAGAGAGAGAGAGAGAGAGCTTCCAAATATCATAGTTCGCACTATATTTCATTACGCGATAATAATTAAAAAGAATAATTTATTTTTTATTTTATTTTTATTTTTATTTCGAGCTCATAGCACGTATACACACACACACACACCCGCCCAGAAATCTTGGGACAAGCGTATTATATTGTGTTTGCATAATAAAAATAGTACAACAAATATGAATTGTAAATTATAATACGGTAAATGCAATATAAAACTATAAATTATGTACAAAATATGCAATGTGCAATATAAATTGTTCAATGTCTACATAAATACAATAAATACAATACATGTAGTATGATGATACTTTATGCAACAAACTCTGTCGACGTATCAATGTATTACTATTGTACAAATATATTGTGTTATAAATTATTTTATCAAAAATAAAAGTGTTTTAAGCGATCTTTGAGCGCGTGTGTATATCCATCGTTCCTCGAAGTAACAATTCGAACGAGTAAGCGTATAAGCGTGCGAATTATTTTAAAAATAGCAGACGATCTCTCGATCGTTTCGTAAGCTGACATCCGCCATCTTGTCGACGGAAGTTGTGCTTGGCGTGGATCTTAAAATTCCAACACGTTTCCTCCGGTTACCATTGGACGAGAGACCACGTTGTATTCTGTCGGCGGACCACTCTTCCCCTCCCCCCCTCCCCTTTTTCTTGCACACGGTTTTCAAAGCACCCTCCCGCGACGTTCCGAGGGAACCTGCCTCGCAATATTCCTCCGGCATTTATAATTTACGAGTGGCAGCCGAAGAAGAAGCTGAAGGGGGTCGCCCATCAGTTTTCCCTCTTCGTTCCTCCACGCCTATCTCCGCGACGCAGCTAAGCTTTCCGCCGCGCGCGGTGACAAATGCCGAATCTCTCTATCTCTCTCTCTCTCTCTTTCTCTTTTTCTCCGCTTGCTACGTGAAACTTGAAATATCGGGCCGCGATCATTTTCATCCTTGTCGACGCTCGACTTTGATTACCACGCTGCGATAATCTTGGATGTTGCTCTCGCTGGAAACGCGAAACTCCCGTCAGTTGGGATTTTTCGTGAGTTATTTGCCCTGTGCTTTGACTTTTGTTTTTTGTTTCTGAACAAAGATGCATCTTCCGATGATCAAAAAAAAGGGGGGAAGGATGGAGAATTTTTGGAACTTGAAACGGGCAAATTTATTACTTTATTTATTTGGTAAGGGAAAGGGAAGAATATCTAATTTTAATTGTACCGTGATAATTTAAGTTTCGCCGCGACAAAAATGCGAGATAATTTTGTCAGTTGGATGTGTTTCGTAATTTCACGTGTGATTCAATTCGTGGACGAAATTTTTGGGACGACGATAGCTTTTGAAACAGAAATGAAGGAATGAAGAAGTGGTTTGTCTTTTGGATGTGAAAATAATATTCGTGGTAAAATAAATATATTTATTCAATACGGAAGATCAAGACAGAGTATTCAATCACACGCTCCCGATAACTTTTCTATCTCCAAATATCCCAAGTCGACGCAGACGCTAAATATGGGGGCGCGATATTTCAAAAAATCATCGTTCAATTTCCTTGAAGATCATTTGCATTTCTCCGACAACGTACTCTCTGTAAAATGAATCCGCTCTCGAAGGAAGAGGAACTCCCCTCAGTAAACACTCGCTCAAAAGGAACGGAGGATCATAATTAAACGGTGAACGATCGAAGGACACAATAGCGTGGATAAACATAATTTTCCTTGACAAACTTGACATTGATCGCAGAGAGAGAGATGAGAGAGAGAGAGAGAGAGAGAGGCTCGACCGAGTTATAACGAGCTCCGTGTACCGACGTACGTGAAACATCGGCAAAGCAAGCACGGTAGGCATGAAATCTGAAACACAGCCGCGAATCGTGTCACGGATCGGCGCGCCTTTGATCCAGGAAAATTCAGGCCGCGAGTTAAGCACGTGATCGTGTGTGCGTGCGTGCGTGTGTGTGTGTGTGTGTGTGGGGGTGTACACGAGTGTCGTTAGCAGCGCCGGTGAAATTCGCTTTGCCGGAAATTAGGTAACGCAACCGCTATCTGGCCCGCTAAATACCCTTTGCCAGCGGGTCAGAGGGCTTTCGTCGCCCCCTTGCGAGAATGCTCTCGACCCGTTTATCGATGGATCGATGAACGCGGATAATGACGTTTCGTTGAATTTTCCGCGGAATGCGATCATCGTTCTTGTTAAATGAGCTCGTTTCTCCATCAGTATCGGGAGTATCGGTGTCACGGATTATGCGAGTAGGGAGGCTTAGAAAAAAAATCGAGATATTTCTGCACGTTGGCGGGAAAATTTTTAAATTATCATACGACACGTACTTTTAAAACGAAATCCATTTGACAATCGATACGCAGCGTGCAAGTATGTGATTAGACTACGGATGTATGATATATGAATAATCAACTAATTATTATTAATTATTATTAAAATTATCCGCGTGATTTTAGAACGTAGTGGAATCCCATTTTGTGGCGGGATAAGTAGTGCGTACCAATAATTGGAGTGCGTGTACTAGAATTCCATTGATTCTTCCCATTGCTAGCGATTTTTCCACGTAATGAAAGTTCACGTTCAAATAGATTCAACAAACAACAAGAGCTGCCTAAAGTCGAGTGCAAATAAATGGTGTTCACGCAGTAGAAGTTGAAATAGCACGAATTCACGTGATTCACGAATCGACTAAAATTTAGTGCAAACAAATAGCGTTCAAATAAATGGAGTGACGACAACCAGAGTGCGAGAGCTGGCACAATGTCGATTAAAATTTAGTGCAGACAAATGGTGTTCACATAATAGAAGTTCCCAGATTGAAATGGGTGGATTCAACGAGCAAGAATTCACGTAATATCGATCATAATTTAATGCAAATGAACCGACCATTCGTACGTTAGAAATTCACATTCGAACAAGTGGATTCAACAGGCAAGAATTCACAGAGTATCGATTAAATTAAAATTCACTGCGCTGTGAAGTTTTATAATGACAAAATTCCAAATTCTGCTATTTTCATTCATCTCCATTTTGTACTTTATACTTTGCTATTTTATACTTTACACTTTATACTTTGCTATTTTATACTTTATAGTTTATTCTTTACACTTTATACTTTGCTACTTTACACTTTATACTTTATACATTGCACTTTGCTATTTTATACTTTATACCGACAAAATTCCAAATTTGCTATTTTTAACGAAAAAAAAAATTGGAAACTATTTCTGTCGTCAGTTACCTGTCTATCCACAACTGGATAGAGTCGGTGGCAATTGGAGCGAGGAATTAGTTTGGAACTCGCGAGATCGGCGAGAATATTTTTCATAGGAGGAGGAGGAGGGGAGGGAGGGGGGATCGTTAATGAAGGCACACCTGCGCGAATGGCTGCTCTATGCTGGCTGGCCGACTTCCAAAAAACCAGCCCGTATACTGTCGGAAATCACGTGACGGTCTGTCTTGTCACGTTGATTTTCGCTTTTGAACTTCAGATTTCATGACAGATTGCGACCGACCGCGTGACAGACGAGGCACACAGTGGAATCTCTGTTATCGGAATCCTTCACTGTCCAAACATTCTGTTATCTAAACGTGTTTTTTTTTTCTCTCCCTTTCTCTCTCTATCTTTACCTTTTTCTCTACATCGTCCCACGTTTTGTCCATCTCTTTGATGTTGAAACTTTGACGTTGTGTGTGGCAACAGCGTGATCTTCGCCGCGCGGCAAAGATAATTAATTTTAAAGCTGGAATAATAACAAGATTATTGGAAAATTGGGGGCGAATGCGAGGGTGAAGTCGGGAGAGGATAAAGTGATATAGCGAAATTGAATTTCGTTGAAGATTCGATCAAGGCTCGTGTGCGGATGATTCATCGGTTTATTGTTTGTTGATTATTGTTTATTGATTTGAGATGGTAAACTTTAACTCTTTTTTTTTTTTTTTTTTTCGAGTAACGTACATTTATTTTATGAATTTTTTTCATTGAAAATGCTCGAACGCTGATATTGAAGTCGATCAATAAAATATACTGTTGATGGAGTAAAAATTTTTGGAGTAGAAAAATAAACAAACTTTCTGTTTTTACTCGCTGTTAATAACAAAGGTACGATATTAATTTACTAGTAATACTTATAAACCTTCTCTCAAAATCTCTCTCTGAGATGATATAATAAAATACTGTATAAAATGTTAGAGGAAAAAGGAAATATGTAATTTTTAACGAGGACTTCGCACATATTGATTAATATATTTCTTCGCGGGAATGAAACAATTCTCCGCGTTTTAATTGGCTTTTAATCTGAACGCGCTTTAACCAACGATGATCACAATCGGTTTGCGTCGCCGTTTCTGGGAAATGGTATGTAAATGCGGCAGGTTTAATCGTGACTATCTCAATTAGCCTGATTAATAGAATCTAATGGGAAATATATTAATGGACCAGTTCGGTGTAATTCCATTTAACAGAAAATCGGAAAATCGAACGTGACGTTAAGCATCTTGCTTGTGATATCGTTTCTTTCCATTAGGTTTCAATTTCATCTTGTCGTGGCGCGACAATTTATTTTCCTCATTTGTTATGTTAGAGAAAATGAAGAACTTGACAATTGTAACTAACCTTAGCGATAGAATCTCCGTTATTTTTATTTATGGTTAACGAAACTGTATCAAATTTCGCATCGTTCAATATAAGATTCAACAAAATTGTTTTACTTATTTTTATGTAAACTTTACTTATCATATAACTCTATTAATTGTGTTATACTACTGTGATTTATATTAATTTTATGTTAAATGATACAAGAAGTAAGATAATTTTATATTGTGAGTTTTCTGCTAATCTCATTCTTATTAATTTTATCTTTAATAATTCTTTCTTGCAAACATTTCTGTTTAACATTGCCATAGTAATTACATCGTAACAAATAATTTCATTTCCTTCAAATAATGACATTAATCCCTCGATTGAAGAATAATTTTATAAATTATAAATAATTTCAATCGAAATTGAAATCAAACATATAACAACAACTTCTCATAACATACAGAAGAAGAGTTCTCAAATTTTCACACTCTTCTCCCATTTCTATCGAAACTAAATTATTACACACATATGTCAAATCTTTATTTTCAAAAAAAAAAACTGCCACAATTTATCCGCATCAGTTTCTAATCCCAAAGTATCCGTTGATGCTTTTTATAAAATAACGACACGTTCAATAGATTGATAATAATAAATCTTCAAGAAATTTTTCATCTCACGAAAACGAAAAAGGAAAGGAAGAAAATTGACGGAGCTTACGCTCGCAGTATAAATAATATAATGCCGAAGCGCTTTTTCCTGACAGGTTGAAATTGATCGTGGTTTCTTTCATTAAACCTGGAACTGCTCTGTTGCAGTGATGGCCGACTGCTAGAGGGAGATCAGATATTGGCGATAGATGGACAACCACTAGACTCGAACATCTCTCATGAACAGGCAATCTCAATCCTTCAGAAGGCACGTGGTTTGGTCGAGTTGGTCGTAGCAAGAAGCGCCCAAGGTAATTTGAATTCGATTTTTTTATTCCCCGCGGTACGTCGATTTCATCCCTCGATCCAATTTTTTCTTCTTCTTTTTCTTTTCTTTTCTTTTCTTTTTTTTTTTTCCATCGTTAAATCTACGTTTCGCGCGGTCTCATTTTCCTCTCCTTGAACGACGAAAGTTCTATCTGGGGGAAAAAATTGCGATCGAGTGTGTGCGACGAAATTTTACCGATTCATTTTCGTTCTTCGAAAAGAAGATTCTTTTTTTTCTTAACGTTAAGCGTCATAAAAGTTTGTCGTAAAGATTTTTTTTAAAGCTTTTAGCATTCTTTCTAAAATTAGAATTTTATTTTACTTGCAGTTCATTGTTAATATTATTTGTGATTTTACGTAAGATTCTTCTATAAACGCGTATTAAAAAAAAGTTCGCCAGAAAGATATTTTTCACGAGATAATATTCAATTTTCATAGGAAGTTCATTGAGTTCAGAACAAAAGATTATTTGATTTTGTTACTCCATTCAAATTTCCTTTTTCCATTTTGAACCTTCAATTTCCGATTTTCGTAAAGAGATTATCTTTCGGGAAATAAAATTTTATTCTATGATTGTAGAATAGAATTTTCCTACAGACTATACGGAAGAAAAGAATGAAACAATTTTATACGAAACATTTCTCGACAAATTGCAAAGCCAGTTTACATTTCAATGGAGAAATAAAATTTCACCGCCCAAATTTTTATTCTATGGGGAAAAATGGATTCTCCCATTCGAATTCCAAACAAATCGAGAAATAAAGTTTTTTTTTTTTTATATGTAAATTTCAATTTTCTAGTGAATGAGACACAGTTACTGTTTTTATTTCCATTTTCGTGCATCCGTGGAAAATTGGAGAAATACATACGCGTAATTTGCAAAAATAAATGAAACATAAGACAAATACGTGTAAATATAAATGAAAATTGTAAAATTAGATTAATAAACGATATAAAATAAATCGAAGTCGAAAGTAGGGGTAGAATATTACGATAAAAATAGAATATTTATTGCAATACGTGGTTCGTAAAACGAATTTTTATTTGATTTTCGTTTCTTTTATACCCAAAAACTCGCAGTTCGCTCGTATCAAATGCTAACTTCATACTAATTAAAAGGTTTCCCTAGTCTAACTGTACTCGTGCCTGAAAACATTTGGTATCCACATTGTACACGTGAAAACGTTTGTGGCGTGAAACTGGCAGAACATCTGCTGCTACTTTCGTTGTTTTACTGATTAACTTTAAACTTGTTCAACGTAAATGACGTAAACAACGCCCGGGTAGTTAAATTAGCCACTAAATTTCAAATATATGTGATACACGGTGACCAAAGTATCAAAGCTGCCGTGGACCGAACCGGAGTTTGTACGAGTTTCGAGTAAATTCCACGACGGAGAAATGTCATGCGCACCGGACGCTAAATTAGATTAACTGCGATGCACGAGCAGTCGGATTGCAAAATTTGCATAAACAACAAAATGTAATGAAACGGGCAAAGAGAGTGGCCCGAATTTCATCGGTGGGTCTACCACACTGCAATTTCCACATGTTTCTCAATCCGATTGAAAATATTCCACTTTTAACGATTTCGCGGGAAAACTCGCGTGGCTTTAAGACTGATTCGTACGAACAATTTTACTCTTTCTAAATATGTGTTTTGATAGGAAAGAGATTATTAAAACGAATCATAGAGAAAAAACTGCACGACTTGTACGATTCGTCTCACTGAAAGACCCAGAAG
>KQ435830.1:922472-948739 GCA_001276565.1 Melipona quadrifasciata | reverse complement strand
CAGATAATCGATAAGAATAAATTAGAATTAGCCTTATTTATTTGTTTTTACTGTCATTTTTACCATTTTCACTAAAAAAGATTGCGGTGTACCAATGTTTTAGCGAGAAGTATCGGGATGAAGATTTTTTTCCCACCTGAAAGAAACGACGAGGACGAAAGAGGAACAATACGAATTTTCAGAGACTCCTCCTTCCTTCCTCTCGTTCTTCCATTCTCTTGTCCTTCCTTTCCATACATTTTTTTCTTTCCTTTCTCTTTTTGTCCTAACGAGAACTATTGACCCATATTCCTCCTTCTTCTGATCTTGTTCTCTCTTACCTCGTTACTAGCTCGAGCGACAATTAGAAAAGTTCATCTCGTCAATTGCGATGTTTACACGGTTTTAACGGAATTAACATTTTGTTTTGTCTGTAGAACGAGTCAGAACTTTATCGAAAGACAAAAGGGGACTGTGATTTTTCTTCGTTTGTTTCAATCGTCAACATTTTAAGAACGTTGGATAATTTTTTTAATCGTCGACTAATTGCACGTCATAGTTCGAAGTACTTCTGTGCTTTCTTGCTGAGAAATTTCGTTCTTTGAAACGAAAAATAATTTTGTTTGAAATTTAAAATTATCTTCGAAACAGAGATGTGTGTTTGTTTTTTCTCGCAGCAATTGGAAGTTGAACGAAATCCGAACAAAAGTTAAAAGTTCGAAATCAAATGTTGGAATTTCCAAAGTCTGAGAATCAAAATTCAAAAGTCTGGAATTTTTAATTTCTACTTTCCGAATTACTGTGAATTCGTTCGAAAATTCAAATTTTCCTCCGAATTATTCCATCTCCAGTTTCAAATTTCTAGCTTTCAATGTTTCTTTTTTTTTTTTTTATTCCAACGAAGTAACATCAACTCGAACTTCGACTCGTCGAATTTCCAGGAGCGAGTTTTAAATTGCAAATTTTCGTCAAGTGTCCCGAGTCTTTAATCCGAGGCGGTGACTCGTACGTTGACTCGTATCACTGCGACTCTCAGCCGTACAGTCGGCGTCCGGATATGTGCATCCCTCAGGAGGGTAAGCAAAGCTTGGAGCGCTGAAATAAACATGGAAATAAAGATAGAGGCGAAAGGGGGGAAGCCTGGCGGCAGGGAACAGAGCGCATTCGCGTAAAAAATTTTTTATTTCCCAAAAGGCTCACCTTTCGAAATAAAAAGTTTCTTCAAAATTCCTCACATATGCTCGCGTCTCACGTTCGTTTTTGAAATCTGCCAAACGAAAGGCGACTAAGCGATAGAATCACACGAACGGAGAAATCAAAAAATCAATTTTTCTTTTTTTTTTACGTGACAACTACAATTTTCATTTCACCCGAACAATTTGTGATAATATTGCACAATGGAACGCACTGTCTGTCCTTTTTTTTTTTGGCAAACTATGTCGTGTGTGTGTGTGTGATAAATGAGTATAGGTGTCGTGGATCGATGAAAGGTTTCAGTACAGCCTGGGGCCACGAATTTCCTCGGTGACGGCACTGCACATCGAGTTTCCTTTTCTCTCTTTTTTTTTTTTTTTTTCATTTTTCCTTGCAACTTTAACGTATCTTGTTATCCGTCGAGTGAGCACACACCCGGGGCAATGAAATTGAAAGAGGCAAAAGAAAGAAGTAGCGCCCTCCTTTCAGAACTCTCGCACAGGCCTAATCTTGGTATTTCTTGCAGCATTTGTGATGGCTTTTTAACGAAGCAGGATCTTGTAGGCTATTTCCTTTTCATTCTTTCTTGTTTATTTTCGTACGGCGATCCTTTTCTTCGCAGTAGTTTCGAGGAATTTCAAGTGCAAATACGTACTTGAGATTGAAGATTTCTCAGCCTTTTCCGTGAACAATTTTTTAGTAAAACCAACGAAAGTCAAAAATTTTAAGCAAACGGTCAAATGGCATATTTTGTAGCATTCCTTGTAACGAAACTGATATTCCTCTGACGATTCTATTTTTTAATTTCACGTATATATTAACGTTGTATAATAAAATTTTCGTGAAAAGATACACGCTACAATTTCAAATTTAAATAAAAAAGTACAAAGTCAAATATTTCGCATTCATTTTATGATACAGAACCAAGTTGTATGAATCTTTATTAAAATTATTTTGACAGTAATTCTTACAATATTATTTCTTATTGATGTTATTCTTCTGACGATTCTATTTCTTTCTTTTTTTTTTTTTTAGAGTAATTTTACACAACAAATGAAGTTAAATAAAATTTCCATTAGAAATTGTAATTAAAAATTTTAATTTCATGCACAAATTCATGTGGAATATTCCACGATATATAATCTTTATTAAAATCATTTTTATACTAATTCCTACAATTTTTTATTTTTTCTCTGACGATTCTATTTTTTTTTAAGAACAATTTTATGCAGCCTCAAATGAAATTTCCATTCGAAAAATAAACGTAGGATTAAAAATTCTAATTTCACGTAGACACAGATATTCACGTGGAATATTCATTCTGCGATGTACGTATGACCAAGCTCTTCAAATCTTTATTAAAGTCATTTTCATACTCACTCCTACAATTTTTTTTGTCAACATTATTTCTCCGGCGATTTTAATATGAAACTTCAAACAAAAAAATAAAAACTCCAATCTCGAGTGAAACAAGAAATTCAAGGACAGAATGAACAATTTCTTCTTAGTAATTCCACAGTAAAATCTTCATTGGAAAATTAAAAAAAAAAAAAAAAAAAAAAAATAAAGAATACACGTTGCGGTTGAAAATTTCAATTTCGAGGAAAATAAAATTTCTCTTTAATAAGGAAAATCCTTGTTGATGTTATTTTCACAATAATTCTTGCAACGTTCTCTCCCGTGATAAAATTTCCCCTTTGTTCCGGCAAAGTTCTAACGCATATTAATTATCGCTGGGATCGTTCTCGCGCAATTGTTCTCGCGCATTGGTGAATTTTCGCGAAAGTACACCCGCGATGCTCGGCTCGTTTCAAAACCCCGACCAAACGCGACAATCCGCTCGACCGAACGATGCAATCTGCGATAGTTTTAATATACGCACGCGTTAAACGTTCGTTTTCGTACATGAAAAAAACGCCATTATTGCAATTTATTTCGTTTATTTCATCACTGGTTAGGTTATCAATTCGCATATAACGAGAGAACGACGAAACTCGATTGGGAGGTTGGGAACTTTTTCAAAATGTGCTTTGTATTTGCTGTTTGAACTCGACGTTCCAATTTAGGATCGAGTTTTGATAAATAAATCGAGTCAAAATAAATAATAATAAATAAATAAACAAACAATAATGATAATAATGAAATTTTCGAGTCTCGAATTTTTTATTTCTGCTTTCCAAACTAC
Source organism: Melipona quadrifasciata (assembly GCA_001276565.1). Taxonomy (NCBI): domain Eukaryota; kingdom Metazoa; phylum Arthropoda; class Insecta; order Hymenoptera; family Apidae; genus Melipona; species Melipona quadrifasciata. The sequence continues at coordinate 945,381 of KQ435830.1, read as the reverse complement.
GAATTCTTAAATTCAGATTTTCCACTAAATCATTCCATCTCAAGTTTCAAATTCCAATTTTCTAAATTTCTAGCTTTTTGTTTTTTTTTTTTTTTTTATATTCTCAATGTCAAGTTCCAAATTCCAAATCTTTGACGCTTTGCCGCTGATTTCAAGTTTCAAATTTCCGATCCGATGTATCGACCTTGGAATTCGAAATTTTCCAAATTTCCTTGCTTGCGATTTTCGCGTCGAACGTATTATTCCGAAACACTTGTTTTTCGTACTTTCGCGTGTTTCCACCTCTCTGTCTCTGTCAGAAATTGAATTTACGTGTTTGTTCTGTCGCAGCTGAACACGGAATGGGCACAAGTTGAAGTTATAGATCTCATCAACGATGGCAGTGGTCTTGGATTTGGAATCGTCGGTGGGCGAAGCACTGGTGTCGTCGTCAAGACAATTCTTCCGGGGGGTGTCGCCGATCGAGTAAGTTCATCGCAAACACGATCCTTCTCTGAGACACTTGGACTCTATTCAAAAGCGTAACGTGAAGATTTAGATGGACGCGAGACAGACAAAAATGTACAAAGTACAAAAGTCTTTTGAACTTTGTCACTTACGACAAAGCATAAAAGTGGTTAAATTTTTTCGTGATAGACAAAAATTTATATTCTTCAGTTACGAATTTAGATTCTAACGAAGTGTTAAATTTCGACTAAAGTCATTTGAAAGTTTACGAAACTCGTTGGTCCAATGTTAAATGAATTTCAACTTTAATAATAATTTGAACAATTCCAGATTATTTTCAACAAACAGTTTGGAAGAAAGAAACCTATTCGATCCGAGATTCATTGATTAAAAATTCAAAGAGATTCTCCTTTAAATTTAATCTTTAACCGCAATAATTCTAATTATGATTCAAATCTAATTACCCAAGCATAAGTAATTCCAAGTTCAACAATTCCAATTGTCCGAAATTATGGATTGTCGCTACTTGTTATTAGTTTCGAAGTATATAAGTCTCAAACAAATTATCTATTCGACTCGACACTCGAATTTTAATCCAAGATTAAAAGAGATTCTCTTTCAACACCGAGTCTCAACTACGTTCTAAATAACAAACAATTCTCTAATTGTTGCTAATTGTTGTTTAAAATTAATTCTCGTCGATCTCGGATAAGAAAAGTTTGAAGCTTTCGAATTCCTCGATTCCGATGGCTTCCGGTTGTCGCAAATTCTTTTTTCAACTGCTTCGAGTCACCACTTTAGCATCGATAAAGTCCGTCAAATCGAATTAGTCGCGAATCTGCGCGCGAGAACCGGAAGTCCGTCGACGACTGGCCGCGGAAATTGCCATCGATGAAAAATCTCGTGGGAGGGAAAGAAGAACAAAAAATGATGAAATGATATATATGTATATATATGAATGAATAAACCAAACACAGGAGCGTTTAAGCACGATTGATCGTCGAATTAAACACGGTTGGTTCGCGGGTACGAATTACAGGATAATCGGCTGCAGAGCGGGGACCATATATTGCAAATCGGCGATGTCAATCTGCGGGGAATGGGAAGTGAACAGGTTGCGGCAGTCCTGCGACAATCCGGCACGCACGTGCGCCTCGTTGTCGCCAGACCTGTCGAACCAACCTCGCCAGATTACCAGGTATTGTATTCCAGATTTTCCATTTTTTCCCCTCCCCTTCCCCTTTCGTTCTTTCTCTTTTTTTTTTTTTTTTTTTTTGTTTTTATCACTGAAAGTGATTTTAGCGGGGATAATTCAGAATCGGTAATTCAGATCGGGCCTCTTCAGGTGCAACGCTGATGCAACGAAAATTAGCGATTGGTTGATTTGGGTCACGTGATTCGCGAGGGGGCGTGGGGTAGACCTCGAGTAGGAGTGGCGTTGTCTGGTACGTTTATTGACGAAAATTATGGAAAATGTAATTGTACAATAGAAACGGAGGCGCAATAACGTTGAAAATAAATCGAGTTGAAAGGGTTGAAAGGTTGAAAAATACCGAGGATGATACAGGAAGTCGAGAATTAGAGAGATAGATATATTTGAAAGTTGAGATTTGAGAAATCGGGGTTTGGAGAATTTCAAAAGTTGGAATAGCTCGAGAATTCGAACGTATAGGAAGTTGAGCAGTTTGAGAATGTTTGAGTGTTCGGATGTTCGACATTTGGGAATTTGAGTGTTTAGTCGAGAATTTCGATGTTTGAAAATTAGAAGACTCTGGAAAGTCGATCGTGCGCTCGAGGATTAGGAAAGTGCACCGTTAAATTGTCGAAAACTTAAAAATTCAGGAGTTCTCCAAAAAAATGAAAAATTCGACGACTCGCAATAAGACATTTGAGAGGCTTAGATTGAACTCCAAGTCATCGAGCTTCGGTCAATTTAGAAATTTCATTAGTTTAATTGTAGGAATTGCAATTTTTTTTAAATTTAAAGATTCAAGATGTACAATGTGTAGATGGTCTAGATACATATATATATTTAATAGTTTAACAGTTTTAATTTTGTTAAACGTTTATTGAAATTTCTGTATAAGATTAATATCATACTTGTTAAAATTGGGAGAGGAGAAACATTTTTCGTTGTTTTTCTTATTATTCAGCCGGGAGATTTCTTAGCATTAACAAGGGAAGTCTAATGAAATGGCTTGATCGAAATTCACCTTAATTGAATGGCAGCGGGGCGTTTTCATTAAATCATCTGATCGGACTGTTTGCACGGTAAATACTGTCATAATTGATCGCCTTGTAGCTCTAGCATTATTAAATTGAAAGCACCTCAGTCGCTCGACTTTTCTCGTTTTCATCATTCAACTGTGCCTCGTATTTAGGTGATAGAATATATTTGCTAGGTGTTACTAACAAATAAATTTACTTACGCGGCAGAAAATTGTTTTTGGATCATTCAGATTTTCATTTAATACCTATAGTTATTTTAACACATATTAATTTTTGCAATTTTTGTAATTTATAGGTACGAAAGAGTACGTGATTGATCTTTGTGGAAATGTTATCGATTTAATAATTTTTTTCTTTTTTGCAATTGTTAATCTCTTCACAATCATTTTACAATTTTCTTTCTTCTTTTTTTTTTCCTTTTTTTTACCAAAAACGCCCCGAGGAAAAGAAAAAGAAATATTTTTTGTGTTTACGTCAATGATAATAAACGGCGATAATAAATCGCTAAATGAAAATAAAGGGATCGCTAAATATATTTTTCGTTCGACGCGCATGAAATGAAATGAAGGAATTCTCGTCCTCGGTTCGAAATTCGGGCCAGAAATTCCAATCGAACGGCACTCGGTTTCAGGCACTCGGCAGCCACGCTCCGATCGTACCCACGAAGATTCTGGGTGACCCGGACGAGTTGGATCGTCACTTGGTGCACAGCGTGCCGGAGACGTACAACATTCGCCACGTGCAGCCCGACAACGCGTACGACAACGGTTACATGTATTCTCAGGAATCCGACGTCGAGATGCACGTGAGTCCTCGTCATTTTTACCAATCGATCCCCTCGTTTCGTTAACGATTACTTCTTTCCTTCATCTACGATCCAACCATTAGTTTGTGTTTCCAACGTGTGCGAGATGAGGGACGATTTATCGTAGGTAGTGCTACTTCATACGCGAGAAATTTTGATTAAACACAAGCATTTGAAAGTATTTCAAAACGACCGAGCTCGTGAATTGAATTCAAGATTGGCAATTTTATTTCCTCTTGTGTATTTTGTTTCGATTTTATAATTTTGTTGTTTTATAATTTGTTATATAATTTTATGATACAATTTATAATATATTTTATAATTTTTCGTTTTACCTCGTGTTTCATTCGACTTCGTTAATTTTAATCGTTGGTAATTTCATTTATTTCGTAATTCGGTACTTTGGTTTATTTCGTAATTTTATTTGATTTCAAAAAAATGCAACAGTGTTTTCTATAAAAAAAAATCACGCATATCAGTATATATCCTTCTTTATCTTTCAGAAAATAATTAATTGTGTTGTCACCAGTTACATTCACGAATCAGAACAAATGACAAAATCGTAGATCTTTATAAAGATACAGAGCTACAAGAATGAAAACTCGAATTCCTTCCATAATCGTTGACAAACAAAATGAACCTCCATTTCCTCGACCATGCCCACGAAAAAAGAATTTCACGTAGAAATCCACGTCTCTCACTGGCAACGTTATTTTAGAAACACTTTTTTGAAATTTACCATTACGTTTCTTAAGAATCGAATAATAGCGATCGCGCGTTCACGCGACGAAACGAAAGAAAAAAATCAGCCCTTTTCTCCTTCAGTTTTCCTTTAACGGCATCATCCTCTCCTCCGTATTCTTCTCGAAAGATACGCACATTCGCGTGTCGTTCGTGAATGGTGTTGCGTCGACGGTGTTATCTGGACAAGAATGATTGTTTCGGCAGGCAAGACCAGGCCTCATCATGGACGTAGTACGCAATCCAATGCCAATTGGAGCGATGCCAGTGATACCGACGGTTCCGGTACAGATTCCGGAGCTTCCGGTCCTCACCATGGACACCATCGACGTTAATTCACTGCCAGAAATGGAACGATTCACCGTCGAGCTTAAGAAGGACATTTACGGCCTTGGGATCACCATCGCTGGATACGTGTGCGAGAAAGGTAGTCCCTTCGCGCGCGAGAAAGAATTATTGGGTTTGCTGTGAATTATTTCCGACGCGCGGTGAATTATTCCGGCGCCGGAAATACACATCTGCTGTACTTCGAAGACTCGTGAAATTTTTATTTTACGCCGCCGGGAAACTTGAATCGCGCGCTGAACTATTATCGTGCACGTTGTTACATCTTGTACGTTTCTCCAATCTACTTTCGTATCGTTGCTTCGTTTCGAATTTCGAACATTTGGAAGTTTGGCATTCGGAACTTGGTTTCGAAAGTCAGGATAAAGTTGGGCAAGTTACGAAATTTGGAAACTTGGGGGTTGGTTTCGAAGTTTCGGGAAAGTCTCGAAGTTTGTCAGAGTCTCGAGATTCGGGAATTTTCGAAATTTGGAGGAAGTTTGGAAATTTAGACATTTGGCAGTGCGACGAGGAAATTTCGAAATTTGTGAATCCAGGAGTGCAATTACGACAATTAAAAAAAAAAAGAAAAAAAGAAGATTTGACATTTCGAGGATTTGGAAATTTGGAAACTGGAAAGTTTGGGATTCCAAGGAGATCCAACTTACGCAATTAGTGAAACTCGAGAGATTTTTAAAGTTTCGCTAGCTACACGCAGTCTTGGAACTCTCTCAAATTTCTAAATTTCACACTCTGAACAATTATGCAAAATGCTTCCGAAACTTAAAAATTCGTCACAGTTTCTTTCCGACAACTTTTTAAAATCAGTAAAAATATATCGAAAGTTTAATACAAATGTAGATTCTCTTTCTGACCATCGTTTTGTTTCACTTCGATTGCAGAGGAGCTGTCTGGCATCTTCGTGAAGAGCATCAGCGAGGGTAGCGCGGCAGACTTGAGCAACAAGATCCAAATAAACGATAGAATAGTGGAGGTGGACGGTCATTCTTTACAGGGTTACTCAAATCACGAGGCCGTCGAGGTATTACGCCGCACCGGGCAAACGGTAGTTCTATGCCTGGAGAGGTATCTACGTGGACCAAAGTACGACCAGCTTCAACAGGCAATCGCGGCCAGTGAACTGAGACTACCTCAACCGAGCTCTCCATCAATCACCAGTTTGCCAAGCTTCCCAATTAGCGCGGTACGTCATCTTCCCCATCTCCCCCAATTTATCAAGATTTATTGAAATTGATGGCGCATCATTTTTGAGAAATTTGACACTCGATATTGGATGTTATTATGTGGATTAACGCGTTCAAGATGGGCGGAGAGCTGTAATTCTCGTGCTTCGCAAAAATCTTTCTTTTCTTCAGTTATTGTATTCAACGTGTTTCGAAATTTGTAGCGATGACAAAAAAAATTGATACCAAAAATGTAGAAATTTGTTGCAGTTATCGTACAACTCAAGTGAGTGAAATTAAGTATCGAAAAAATGATCAATGTTGAATTTTTTAATGATAAAAAATTGCAAATACATTCGGAAAAGAAGTCCTGTCGTTTTTCAACGACGTTTTTGGAAATTAAATTCGAAACATGCACCGATACGAGTTCGAAAACATCTAATTGCAGCTAAAAACGGTTATAACGTTAAAATAGAAATATTGAAATACGTGAAACTTCTGGTACAGGATTCGTTTCTTTCGCGGAAGAATTTTTGCAATTTTCACAAAATGGTCACACTCAAGGCGCGTCTATTTACAGGATGGAGAGACTACTACTGAGATAGAACCGGAAGGAGAATCGCACACGACTGTCGACAGCGCTGTTCTCCAAGAGGGTGAACGCGAAAGAGCCTCGGAGGAATTAGACGACGCTGCCAATGTGGAGGCTTTGTTGAGCGATCCATCCAGCGAGCTTACACCTCAGATTCGAGCCGCCATTAAGGCGAAATGGCAGAAGATTGTGGGTCCAGACACGGAAATTGTGGTGCGTACTCTATTAGTCTAATCCTGAATAACATGTACGTGTTTTGAGATTATTAGAGATTTAGTAATCAGAGTCATTACGTTTGTTTCAATCGAAAATAGTTACATGTTTAGTATTAAAAACTTGCAAATATGTAAACGAGTTGTTAAAGAATTCCACTTCTAGAAGGAATTTAGCTTCTGAGATTTTAAAGATCTTTTTAGAAATCTGAAGAGTTTTAAAAATTTGGGGAAGCAACTGAGACAATTGTATAAATTGTAAAAATTCGGAAAATTGCGATTAGCTAATTTGGAAATTAAGTTCCGAAATTGTTGAAGATTTAGGAGAGCAACCGAGGCAATTAAAAAGTTGAGAATGAACCCCTTTTAAACAACTTCGGAAAGCAACTTAGCTACAGTTGAAAATTTGGAAAGTGATCTTCAAACATTTCCGAAAATTCCAAAAACGATCACGTTTCCATTTGATAGTTTCATCGCTAAAAGTTTTGAAAACTTGAAAAATTTTTAACACTCGGAAGTTTGCAAATTGACCACCTTTAATTATTAAAATGAATTATTAAAAGAAGATTCCTATTGTAATTGAAACATACTTTGTTCACACTTCTAATTTAAACAAAATAATAATTGAAACAAAAACAACGCGATGCGTAAGTTAACAATTTCCTGCATTTTTCACAGTAAATTTTTCATTAATCAAAGAAAGATCAAAAGGTGATGAGAACAATTCTCTCTGTCTGTTTGAAACAGGTGGCGCAGTTGAAAAAATTCGCGGAAGGCAGCGGCCTTGGAATAAGCTTGGAGGGAACGGTGGATGTGGAGAACGGACAGGAAGTTAGACCGCATCATTACATAAGATCGATCCTCCCGGAAGGACCCGTGGGACAAAATGGAACGCTGCGTTCCGGGGATGAATTGCTGGAGGTATAGCAACATTTTCGTTACCGAGCTCAAGAAACTTTCCTTGCCCTTAAATCCAATTACCACAAAGGATTAACACCTCTGGCGGAGTATGTGATGGTTTATTAACCTGAAGTTTGTCTAGTTGGTTTATCTCATCAATTAACGGATTAACAAGCATAGTTTCTGTATACTTACCAGATCTTTCCAAGTGAAAATAAATTTAAACGTGCATCGTTCAAGATTACAAAATTATTAAATATTCGAAATTATAGAGTTGTTCGTGTTAATTGATATTGAAATAGTCGTCATTGACTTGTGGATATTTCGTCTACAATTTCGTATTTTTACGGATGTAATTAAAGAAATTAAACTTGAATAAATGTTTGTTGTTATTTTTTATTATTTGTTAAATGTTTTATTATTTCGGTATATTAATTGTATTTTATACAACATATAAATTATAAAGGAACATTTAAAATTATAGCTTCAATTATTACTAAATGTAAAATATCAATTCATTTTAATGTCGTGTATATCTTTCATTTTATCTTGTTTAATTTTTTCAAATTAATTTCCAAAACGCTATGTGCAATAAAATACAAATATGTATCATTGAATATGTTATCAATTACAAAGTACAATTTCATCAAAAGACACTTTAAACTCAACCATCTTTCCCATAATATAATCTCACCCAATAATATATTCATAAAGGAATATTCTGATCCATTAATATTCAACTTTGCTTCGCTGTTAACAGGTGAACGGATATCGATTGCTCGGCATTAATCACATGGAAGTAGTTAGCGTGCTAAAAGAATTACCGATACACGTTCGAATGGTCTGCGGAAGGAACATCGCCTCGCAGGATCCTCTCTGCCCTATCGACACCGCTCAGCATCAAGCCGCGTTCCAAACGAGAGTAAGAAATTGAACATCCTCCAACGATTGGCAGTGCAATTCGAGTTTGTAATGTCGGTATTTCGAGCGTAACCAGGTGAAACGTGTTTTATAGAGCATCCTTGGCGGATCTCTGCAAAATTTACTGCCAACGATGGACCGTTTGGTGAAGGCCAAGTCCGATGGCTCGCTGGCATCGACGACCACCACCGCTACGGTGACTGATGCAAGCTTGAATAAGATGAAGTCGCGATCTTTGGAACCGTTGACCGGTCTGGCGATGTGGAGCTCCGAACCGCAGATCATCGAACTGGTAAAGGGAGAACGGGGCCTTGGGTTCTCCATTTTGGATTATCAGGTATGAAAGATGTTCCTTTGGTTTGTTTGGATTTTCTGTCCCGTTCGATTTGATGTTACCTAATATTATTCGTAACATTTTGTTAATTGACGTTTTATTTGATTCAACACCTCATTTCTTACAATATTAATCCACGTTTCATTAACCGGTACTTTATCATTTGCATTTTATTAAATTTTAATTCAACGCTTTTTATTGTTTCGATGCTTTATTATTTGTAACATTACCGGTGCCTTGTTAATTAGTACTTTATCGGAGTTTGTTTGATTTGATATTTTATTTATTATTTGTAGGATGATTTATATTTCATTGATCCTCGATCAAACGTAAGATAACCTCGAGCTTAAAAACAAAGTAATTTTTTTTAATTCTTACGCGTTCTACATTTAATCCAGATAAATTTTTTTCAGTATATTCGTTCAAACATTCAAAGAAATCGGAACACGTTGTGCAATGAAAGAACTTCTTATATTATGTATTTAGTAAAACGTGATAGGCTAAATGATAAGCTTCTTGATGTTATTGCGTAATGGAAGAAGCCATAAAACCACGCAAGTCAATTGAGATTCTGTCACGTTTCTCAAATAAAACCTAAGCCTACATTCTTCAATATACAATAGCAATCTTAAAAAAATTCCTTCTTACGCTTATAAAATTCAAGCTTCTAAATTCCAAATTCTCTTTATTCTTTTAATTTCCACCGAGAGTCTAAAACTACTCCACTAAAAATATTCTTCCATCTGTTTCAGGATCCAATGAACCCCAACGAGACTGTGATAGTAATAAGATCGTTGGTACCTGGTGGTGTGGCTCAAGTAGACGGTCAATTGATACCAGGCGATCGTCTGCTGTTCGTCAACGACATCGCTCTAGAGAACGCGACGCTAGACCAGGCGGTGCAGGCGTTGAAAGGCGCTCCAAAGGGCACCGTGCGCATCGGTGTGGCCAAGCCATTGCCCATCCCAGACAGTATTGTCCAGGTGAGCGATCAGGAGGATCGGATCGAACCGACCGTTGATAGGGACAGCGAGGCGACCGCGTGCTCGATCATGGACAGCCACAAACAGAGGCGAGAATATTTCAGGGAACGTAAAGTAAACGTGATCGAACCGCCTCATCACATGGATTTGATCGAGGGTTTGAAGCATCAGCACAATCTTGTTAAGTCTGAAAGTTTTTAAGAGAATAATGCCTTGGAAATGGAAATCAGAGTGAAACGGGAATCTTTTGCTCCTGGATATGTATCATCTTTCGTTTTAACACATTGTAGTTTGTGTTTTGTTGGTTTATTTAGATAGTAGAATATGGGGATAGACGGAAGAAGTGAAGCTGAGAGATAAGTGGTGAGGAAATATAGGATATTTTTAGGACAGAAAATTCCTATTAAAAGATTAGAAAAGGATAAGAGAGCAATGAGTAAATTTAGAGTGTTTAAATTTTCGAATTTTTCAGTCTCTGAATGTTTGAATGGTTAAATTTTTTAATCCTTAAATTCCAGAATTCTCAAGTTTTTGACCTTTGAAATTCTTAAAACGCCATACTGCCGGTATATGAATTTATTGCAGAAGAAAAAGGAAAGGAAAGGAAAGTTTTCCACTGGGTTTGTTGGTATAACTGACAATAGAGATGTAGTGAAAATAAAAAGGAAATATTCTGCTATCTTTTCTGCTGGTGCTCGAACGAGCACTGGAAAATTGGATAATTTGAAAGTTTAAAAATTTGGGAAATCAAAAATTTCAAAATTAAAATAGGGGTCTGAAGTTTAAGAATTAAAAGTATTTGACAAATTAAACATTGTGGAGATAATGTAAGATCAGGCGAAGTAAAGAAAATATTCTTTAGAAGTTTAGTCGTTTTTTGATTTCCTCGATGACACAGACAGGAGTAGAAGATTTTCAAAGTATTCTGCGAGCTGTAGTTTTGACAGCATTGATTCGACCAACGTAGCTTTGGCAGTTATGTTATACTTTGTTACAACAAAACATCTGTGTATAAAGAAATTCAAATTGTAACAGTAGAACAATCTGAAACTACGCATTGTTAGGATCGATATAATCTACAAATATATCCTACGTTTTAGCATTTTAAGTTATACAAGACTATCCTAACACTAGAAAGATCAATTACTTGTTACTTCTAGAAAGATAGATTCAATAATTTCGAATTCAAGTAATCAAGTAATAACTATAGACATTTGGAGTTTTAAATTTTAATTCTTCTTCTTTTACGTTCGTTAATAAAATTAAAGAGTAGGCGATAAAAATGAAAATTCTAAAATTATGTGACTTTTAAGTAATTAAAAAAAATTAGAATATTCTTTTAAAATAATAACCTTGAAGCTTCATTTTTAGTAATTATATAATACAAGGAAAGTAGTTAAGTCTTCTAGCATTATATATATAAAATTAAACTGTACTAGCCTATTCTAAACAACAGAAGGATCAGAGATGATCCTTCTCTAACATCGATCGTTCCTTTTTATCTCAATTTATATAATTTGTCTTGGCAAAGTTACATTGGTCGAACTGCACGCATTGCATAAGTAAACTTAAAAAAGAAATCAATCTGTGCTTACTCAACCTCGCCGTTGCGTTTTGAAAACATATATTCAGCCTCTGTTTCCGTCTGTCGAATCTGGATCCGCCTCGCGGCTCGCGTGTCTTCGAGACGACCGACTTTCCCAGTGAGATTGGTATCGGTTAGACTTTTTTCGATTTTTTTTTTTTCCTGGACACGTTCTTTTTTTTTTTTTATTGGTTTGCTGTTGGTCTCTTGGAACTTACGAATCAGAGAACATGCTTGAAGGTTTTTCTCCCCAGGATCGTTCCTACAGGATGATCGCGGCTTTGCAACGATTCCCGCGTGTTTTCCGGAAAAATTCCGTCCTACAATACGTTCCACGTCGTGTGATACGATACTTATTGCAAATGAAGCTCAAACATTGAAGTATAATTATAATAGGTGTAAAATGTGAATTCGTGAAAAATGTAATAGTTCAGCAGAAGATTTTTTGTAGAATGTGCTACAGTCATTGAAATTAGTTGGTAGTTCAAGGTCAATTCCCCTACCTCTAATACATTGTACTTTCACAATCTCGCTGCGCTTACGTAAATTTTTATCCTTATGAATGTCCAGAGCCAATAATAATAAATGAATAATAAATATATCTAAGATAAATTGTTATTCATAACGTTTTGCAACGTGCAAAAACGATATAATATTTTTAAGTCTCTGAAACTAATTTTAAACATTTCTGTGTCTCACGGACAGAGACTTTCATTTACGTTAAAGAGACGAACGATAGACGAATGCTATTATAAATCAAGAACAAACGAACAGTAAATTGATCTTGAGTAGCCAATTAATTTCAAACAAAACTACTCGTTGCTGAAGTTAAAAATCCTCTGTCAAAATGTCACACGACGTTCAACGTGGCCAGATACCTGTCGCACAGTACTTAATTCAACTTCGTTATCAATTGCGTCGCACAATTGTTTTTAACTTGTTAATAGCAATCGCATAAACAGCGTGTTCGAGCGTGACTTTACTGGAGACTCTCGTTCAATTTGATGGAACGTACGTTGAAACTAATCGTAAGAGACGAACTTAGGAATTGAAGACCATTTTTTTTTTTTTCTTTTTAACAACGCAGTGAAGTGTAGACGAGTAGATGTAGAATATTATCGATGAAAATTCGATCTCTTTTTTTTTTTTTTTTGTTTCTTTCTACGAAGCTTTTGTCGCTCTGAAGCTTCTCTTCTATATTTTCGATCGATTTTTGTCGATTTTTGTTTGTTCGTTCGCTCCTTGCTGCAGTTACGAAATTTCCTTTCTTTTTTTTTTTTTTTTTTTTTTTTTTACTACTTACGGCAGGAATTAATCATTTTTCTCTTTTGTTTTAGAACAATGTATAAGACTATTATTGACCAGCGTAAATGTTATTGCGCGGATTTAATCGTCTTTGTTAGGTATATTCTTTGCACAAAGTGGTGTTCTAACGGCGATTATTTCCGTCGAAATGAAAAATATGAGGAAAAAGAAAAAGAAAAAGGAGAAAAGAAAAGAAACGAATTGCGACTACGAGATGAATTTTGAATAAAGATTTTACAGCGTGTACGAGTTTTAGATAATAAATAGGGTGCCGTACAGGTTGTTTTTATTTTGTTTAACATTCCATCCAATACCTTGCTCCGTTCCTGTTTCTTTTATTCTTTGTTAAACACTCGTTTATTTCGCGTTTGTTTCGTTGATTTATGTTCCGCTTTCGTCCACCATTTTTCGTTCAATTGTGCCTTTCATTTGATTATATATTTTCTCCGAGTTAAAAATGTTTCAGGAAGAATACGAAGTGAAATTCTGAAATAATTGATAATTCAACGAAGACTTTTACTTAAAATTTTACTCTTGCAGTAAAAGTATTGTAGTGTTGCAATAATTCAACGGAAAATTTAAATTTTCCGTAATTTGGAAATTGACAATATTCTTCTTGAAACTGCGCGTCTAATACGTCAAACGATCGAATTTGAGACTAGACAGGATCTTTGAACTCCATCAACGAATTGTTTCGATGAACTCGTTGGTCAAACGTGACGAACAATTGGAATTAACTCGACTCGGTTTTGTAGGTCGTATTCTATTTTTTTGCTCTTCTTCTCTCAACGAAGAAGAAAAATCTATACCCGATGCTCGGCCGGAATCAGTCGGCACTAATGGATTTCCCTTCGAACTCCTCGGAAGTTAAAAGGCGGGCAAGACTTTGTCCTGGAAAAGCGGAAACGTCTGAAGTAGCAGGTTTAAAACTCTGCAGCGAGCTGTTTGCAGCGCTCGTAAATTAGCAGATTTCCTCTCGGATCTATCCTCTTATCGATGTAGCAATTTTTCACTGTTGACGGTTTTATCTTTCGTTTTCGTTGAAATTAGAACCCGCCGGCTCTGTTCTGAAAACGAATTCTGAGAAAAGCCCCTAACTTTAGCGATTTATAAGATTGTTATTGTATTTGTTGTACGTTGTTATTATTATCGTTGCCGGAAAATTCGCGCGAACTTTCATTTTCCGACTAATTATTTTTTGATATTTCAGATTTCGAATTTGATCGATCGAAAGCGAACATTAAATTCGTAGACTAGCGTCGTTTAACAGGAACAGTTTTTGCAGAAAAACAAATCGTTTCTTAGCTGACTGATTCCGGCACGATTTCAAATGATTGAAAATTCAACCTCGTGTTTTCACGTAAGAAGAAGAATATTAAAAGAGGAAATAGGACGAAATGGTTTGTGGCAAGCGATACGCACTTTGATCCTGTTTTTTTTTTTTTCTTTTTTAAATTCAGATGATAAGCGACAACTGATTCCGAAATATTTCAGATGAAATTTAAAATTTCCACGAAATTACAATTTAACGTACTCATTCGTGCAAGAACTGAGAACTGTAAAATAATCTTGAAGAAAATTTCCATAATTTCCACTACAACATAACGTTTAATTGATGATGAACTTGTTAAAATTCTGTTCACAATTTGGAACTATTTTTTGTACAAGAAAATACTTGAACAATAATTTCAAACTTAAAAAGGGGGTAAAATGAAATAGATGTTGAAAAAAAAACGCTCTATTTTATTAAAATTAAAATACGTAGAATACGACACACTGATTCATTAACTCTTGAGTTTTATTTTTTTATTTTTTTTTTCAATATACGTGTAATTAACTTGCGTATAATGTGAAATATCTCTCTCATTAATACTTGTCACTTTGTTGCAACTTGTTCTCATTACGAAGAATTCTACAGTATTATTCGAAAGGAGAAGTGCTCAAATATTTTCTAAAAAAAAAATATCCATTTTTTTTTTAAATTAATCAGAGAAATGTTGGAAACTTGCTTCAAATTGCTTTAAAATTTCTTTAAATTCGTACTCGTTGAAAATGTGATTCGCAGACTGGGGATATTTACTGATCTAAATCTGAATGTTCGAAAATATATTGTACATAAAATATGCTAAACTACGTAATAATGTATGAATTGTGAAACTTGTTATACTCACAAAGATGTAAAAATATTTGAAAATCTAGTTAGAATCATCCGCTAATGATACCATCATTGTTAAGTCGCAGTGAAAGAACAACTAAATCCCAAATCGTATAACGAGGTTTACGTTATACATGTTACATTCACGGAAGGACGAAGAATGAAAAGGAAAGCAGGATCGAAATGGCCAAGTGTTGAATTCGCTTGCACGAATCAGTTCGTACGTGGAAGTACGTGGAGCGGTTTCCCTGAAGCCGACGAGCAATAAACCGGTGAACTCTCGCGAAAAGGAAACGAGCGTGTTGCTCGGTGTGTGGTCGCGGCTGCTTGGGCCGTTGTGGTCCCAGCTATCGATCGCGGAAACGAAGACTCTTAGCCTGTGGCTGAGCCTCGGATAACCGAGTTATCGGGGCGCAGTAAATCGTTGCCAAGAAGATAAAACGGAACGAAAGAAAAAGAGAAAGAAAGACGAACGAACGTCGGGAGGAAGTCGCGCGCGCGAGTGTGTGTGCGCGCGTGGGAATTTTCTTGCGCGTCGACCTCGACCCGAGAAAAGAAATAAAGCAAATCGAACCGAAGGAAAACGAGAATGCAAAATAGACAGAGAGAATAAAAACGAGTATAAAAGTAAAATTGAAAGAGTAAGACGAACCAAGTAATAACACGTGTACGTGTGAAGAGAGAGAAAGAGAGGGGGAGAGAGAGAGGGAGAGAAAGAGAGAGAAAGAGTGAGATGACGCGCGCGCGCGTATTATTATTCAGTATACGTAGTTTGTGCAATTACCGCGGATGGGTATATAGAATGATCAACCATCGAGAACAGCTGAGTAAGTACCGAATAAAACGATTGTAATAGTGAATGAAAGTTGCCTGGTAGAGTAGCTGAACAGAACGAACGAATATAATTAATATATATATATATATTCATATTTTCTTTTTTTCTTTTTGCATTCGACTGACTTCTTCACTTGCCCTTTGAACTCAGGCTCACCTGGTACACACGTGCACACGAGACACGTCATTCACACCATCCACGTGTATACCTATAGTGAACAGGAAACTGTGTGGAAATATAGAGCGATCTTTAGGCTTTTCGTTTCCCCCTCTTACGTTCTTAGAGAACTCTTCTCTTTCTTTTTCTTTCTTTTCTTTCTTTTCTTTTTGTTCCTTCGTCTTTCATTTTCGCGGATACTTTTAGTTCCATTCGTGTTACGTTACATTTGTCGTTTGCCCGTATCCATGTGATTTCGATAAAGGGTAGAAGAGAACGTGGTAGGGGTGGAACAAGAGAGAAGTGAAAATAATCTCAATAATAATAATAACATTTTTGGTAATTATCGATTTCCTTTACACTATTTGGAAGGATTTTAAGAAATGCTCGTTTCTTGATGCAAAGATAATGGACCGTGATCGGATTGAAGTTTATTGTCAAAATTTCATATCAGCGAGTTATGAATAGTTTCTTGCATAAATAGAAGAGACTTTGTCTTTGAGCAGACGAAAATTTTGCGAAAATTTGTCAAATATAAATTATCCTGCGAGACATGTGAGAAACATAAAATAATTTAGAGTCTAATTTTTTAAACTGTAAACTTTGAATACGCGCACTTGACAAATTTTCAGAGTATTAAATTTCTTTTCTTTTTTTTATAGTTCCTACTTTTGTTACATAAAATGACGTAGGTTCCAGAAATTTTACTTCAGTCTAGTAAATAGTGCAGGTAGCGGCGAACAGCAGTGATTAAAAATAAAGAGAGAAGAGCACAATCTCAGAGGGAGACTGTTACCCCTTAAGACCACTCTAATTGCGTGCGTCTCGTACGTTCCTTTTCGCGTCTTCCACTCGAAAGATGTGTTTAATTAGTTGGTCTGTTTGTTACATCCTTTAATTTTTAACATCTCGCTGAGATTGTTACTTGGCTCTTGAACGACATTTAACGAAATATTTAAATTTTATTTTTCGATTGTTATTTTTAGCGCTATGCATTTCTTTTCTACAATGAAGTGAAATTTCTTATTGCATATAATATATGCAATTTTGCTAAAAAATGAACCTCCATAAATAGCAAACCAGACGAATGAAATTAAAAAGTTCCATTCCGTTAAATATAATATTCCCACAAATTGAATTCAATTGAACTACGTAATTTTCACTCAGAGAAGTCTATCGCGTTTTCAATAATTAGATAAACAATGGGCGGAGGGGAAGAAACCGAGGAAAAAATTCTCAAATAAACGCACGAATACTAATTGCGCGACGCAATTACAACAACACCATTAAATGCCAAGCGATATCGGGCAAATTTCACGAAAGAGAGAGGGAGAGAGAGGAGTCTATTTAAATTCGCAACCGTGAAATCATTTATTCCGATAACCTTGTTCGTTCGAAAATTCGTTCGCCCTCTCTCTAGAGAAATGAACGAGAGTCCATTATCTCTGCACCGACGCTAACGCTTAACCAGATCAGGGAGACGGTCGTGTCGAGAAGTCACAGTGCTAGCGAGAGAAACGAGAAAGAGAGGAAGAGAGAACAACCCGTGTGAGCTCATCGAGAGGTCTTTGGAAAGGCTTCTCGGCGCGAAAAGAAACAAGAAAGGAGAAAGAAAGGAGAAAGGGGGGCAAAAGACCACGCTGTAATGGAATTAAACTGCAAAAAAGAAAGCGACATTAGCTCGCGAGAGTTCAAACCGCTGGTGGAAAAGCGGGGAACACTCCCGCTGTCTACCCTAATCATTTAACATGACGATTATCGAAAATTACCACCGTAGTCTGAAACTTTAAGTAAAAGGAATAAATTTTACATAGGAGCATGTGACGCGAGGAAAGAAAAAAGGATTTATTCGCGTATTTTAAGAGGAAAGAGAAACGTTCAAATTATTTTTTGGAATGATACGAGGGAAATATTAAAAAGTTTTTGAATCATTAACTTAGAGTTGCAAGTTGAAGAAGTAATAATAATTTGAAAATTATTGACTACCGCAGTCTGAAACTTTGAATAGAAACTTTGAATAAAAAATTTAATAAACAAATTATATATAGAAGAGTGTGATGCAAGGAAAAAGAGAAGGGGAAAGAAATGTTCAAATTATTAATAATTTATAAATATTGGTATTTTTGGGGAAAAATTACGAATTGGACTTTCTTGAAATGTTACAGGGGGAATGTTAAACATTTTTGAATTTTAGATTTTTGCAAATGAAGAGAGTAACAACGCTGATTGATTTTCTTATCACTTTACAGAATTAAGATATTTCTCGTGAGTTTAATCATTGGATGAATTATTGTAAAATTTAAAATGTCAAATCATTTCAGTATTTTCAATATCATCAATTTTACGTTTTTTTCTCCATATGTATCTACGTACACGCATGAGGAAGAACTTTCAAGGGAGTCTTTGTTCGTTATTAGAAACGTTGAAATATTAGTAAGTAATAGGTTAATAAGTAATGATACCTTCGGTTAAGGCTAGGTGGAATTAATGATTAAACCCTGAAACATGAGAGACACGGAGGCTTTGTAAAATATTAACGATGAGTGTTACTGCTATTTTGGGAGTAAGTGGGACATGTACATATATTATAATGTTGATATCATGGTCATGTGTGGAATATTTGATATTAATATCAAATAATATTTGTGTTCTCAACGAGTCAGAATTTAATATTTACAATAAACAATATTTCTTATTGAAAACACACACCTACCATTAACAGTTATTTTA
This sequence comes from Melipona quadrifasciata, assembly GCA_001276565.1. Lineage (NCBI taxonomy): Eukaryota > Metazoa > Arthropoda > Insecta > Hymenoptera > Apidae > Melipona > Melipona quadrifasciata. The sequence continues at coordinate 926,943 of KQ435830.1, read as the reverse complement.
TTAACATTGATAGTAATTTTTATACTTAAACTGTAATCAGTCTCTGTTTGTCACAAGTCTTTCTATTCTAAATGTTGGATAATCAATAACTCGAAAATCTAAAAAATAATTAAATTTAATACTTTCCATCGACCATAATTTCAATAATTACGTCTTGATATCAACGAAAGAAGAAAACCAAAAAAAAAAAGAGACAAATTTTAATGAACAGAATCACAAAAACCGAGATTAATACTGAAAACAACATTGGAAACTGATCGATACATTAATAACTAAATTATCAATCTATAATACTTTTATTATCAATTTACCATCTATAGTATAATGTAATAGCTGCAGCAACACAATTACAAAACAGAACAGAGGAAAAAGAAAGGGTAGCTCTCTATAAACTCTCCCCGTGGAAGGTCGCCTCCACCCCTTCTTAATTCGATCCTCGAGCGTTCACGATCGACCACCCCATCACGCTGGTACGCGAGAATCCCTGTATTCTCTCTTTCTCTCTCTCTCTCTCTCTCTCTCTCTGTTTTTTCTCTCTTTTTTTTTCTAAACTCTCCATAGAAGTCTACTAGCGCATTCCACTACTGTCTAAACTACTCACTGGCACCTTTCTTCACTATTATCAGCAGGCTGTCCTCGTTGTCCAGAGATCGACACGCGTTACCACCGAACACAGGGGACACGACTCATCCCCTGGCCACGCTACACTCTCTTCTCGAGCTAATCGAACCAGACTGATGTAGTGACTCGGGACCGTAACACGTGACGTGTTAAGCCTTTTTTTCTTTTTTTTTTTTTCTCTCTCCCCTTCGACGTTGGACATAAATCCGTCCATAAATCTCACGCGACTACGCTGCTGCAATCGTCGAGTTATACCCCTTGTTCTAGGCTTCTTTTTATCTTTTTTTTTTATCACTCTTCGTTCCCTTATTTCTTTTTCTTCTTCTTCTTCCGCCGTTGCTACTTTCTTTTTTTTCTTTTCTTTTCATTCTTCCTGTTGAACTTGGATCGCTTCGAAGTACGCGCGTGTACACGCGGGCTGCGTTCAATGATCGAGTCTCGAAGGCACGCGACAGTCACTGGCTGACACCTCAGGGTCGCTCAGAGGCCGCTCTCTGATCATACTGCACGGAATGTGAAATTTCTAGAATAGAACTGTTATAAAGAATTGTCGTTGTTCGATGTTTGTTGAAATTTGCGACCTTTAGAAGTTAATGAATTTCCTTTTCTTTCTTCGATTTTCTTTCTTTTTTTCTTTTTTTAATTGAGTTTCTTGGGACTCAACTTCAAACTTGCGGTTTATCGCGTGAGATTAAGAAGGTTTACGAGGATGAAATGAACCTTCGAACGGTATGGATATAGATAATAAATGGTTGCAGCAATCGTTGGAATTTAAAATATTCGATTTTGTTTAATAAGTTAATTCAAAGACTGAGCGATTCAAATTTCTCGCTAAAAATCAACGAGAAATTGCACGAAACTGTGGCAAAGTGCAGTTGATCGATCTCGGCCTCTGATCGTCCGTGTTGTTGCTATGTATCACCGTCATTGTCATTTTCATTTGACGATTAACCCTGCTACTGCCTTTTGGTTTCCGCAATACGGAACATTAATAATTTCAATCCCCGATGCCTATTTTATGTGACATCCGGCACATTCGCAACAAATCACGAAACGTACCGTGCATTTAGCAAGGTATTGTTGACAAAATTTTCATTTCTGTTCTGCATTAATTTCGTAATTTCACGATTTTTTTTTTCTTTCTTTCTCGTTTTTACAAAATAATGCAACGTGCACGTGACATCTTTTTAAAAATTTCAACGACGGCGAGGGAGTATACGTAAGCGGGGGTTAAACAGCGAGGCCTACACAGACTGAAACACACCGCAGTGCATACATTGATCCGCGCTGCATATTTAAATACGGGGAGACGGAAAAGGAAACAGAAAAATTCTCCACGTTGGGAGTTGCATCGCGATCAATGAATCGGGAGAGCATTTCTCATTTTTCAACTGCGGGTATTTACGACACGTTCAAAAGTCAAGCTTGAAACGTACAAATTTTGTTCTATTAATTCTGTTACGTACGAGAAATGGTAGTTACTTCACTGGCAATAGTCAGAATGCTGTTTTCTTTCTCATAATTATTCCATTGTTATACAAAACAAATCTCTGTTCGTATTAAAATAATACGAACTCAAAATTGATACACGGTATCGCGTTACGCTGTATTAATTTAATTCGTACAACGCAAATTTATGAAAATGTGAATGTTTCGCGGATAATGATTATTTAAAACTGTTTGAAAGTACAATTATAAGAAGATGTTACCATAATTATAACACGGAACAGCATTTTTTTCTCTCTATGAAATTATTACAACGTCGTGCTACATTTTAATTGGTATAATGCAAGTTTAATATGGAAATGTGAATTTTCGCAAATGACAATTATTTACGATGCTTTTCGCGAGTAGTAGTACGAACGTGCAAGGACATTGCAATTTTTACCAATATTGCAAATAATAATAGCAATACGAGTACATAAAATAATGCAATGAAAACGATACAACACGAATTTATTGTGAACTTGTGAATTTCCACGAATATCCGCAGTGCACTGACGACAGCATTACAGTGCACTAGGATGCACATGCATATTGTCAGCTGCATCACGTAGATTAGGATGCCGTTGCATCATAAAATATGTATTTCATCATGTGTAGGCTGCATTATCATTTGGTCGTGTCAATGCGGCAATTTCGAACGATCTGCGTTGGGAATATTAAGCGGAACGAGGGAATGCCGGATCATTTTGACGATGCTTACTGGTCTCTGATGCGCGCCAGCTCGTCGCGAGGAGAGCGCCGGTCTGATTAAAACTCTGATTAACGTCTCAGCGGTGGATTCTCGAGTTTTTGAGATTTCACGCGGCAACTGTACATCGACGAGTAATTCGCGTGGCAAATAAAAAAAGAAACGTAATTTCAAGCAATATTAATCGAAGCAAATGGGAATCGAGTCGGCGAAGTTTTTCGAGTTTTCTAGATATTTTGGAAAAACAGTCAAAGAAGTTTCGAATTAACATCTTGCCGATTATAAAAGTTCGATCAAATCAGCAATTTGGCAATTTTATTATTGCGAGTGCAGCTATCGATTTAACTCTATCACCTAGTAAAAAGGATTAAGATGAAAATGAACCGAATGATACACAACGCGGTTTCGATACAATCGTTCAAATGTTTATTAGTAACCGAATGTAAATTAATATAAATTAATAATATAGATTGCATATTACAATAATATAAATTATTACAAATTAATATAAATTACAATATATAAAATATAAAATCGTAATCGATCGATCTTCGAACACGTTTTAACATCACAACACGAGACCAGTAAATGAGTCGTCATAATCGTCACAGAACATTCTCCTTTATTCTCCCGACGAAATTATTCCATCTCTCGCATCGATACGATCAATCGCGTGTGCGTGCACCGCGTGGAAAATTAGAAACGACGGAGCAAAAGCGAGGAGAAAAAGGAAAACGAAAGAGAAACATGAAAATTCAACTTGAACGTGACGTGGACAGAGCAGCGAGAGAGAGAGAGGGGGGGGGGAAAGTCTCGAAAGTTTTCAAAGAGGAATCAATTCGTTTATCTTGCACGTAACTCGTGGAACTCGTTTCTCACGGATCGGAGACCTTTGGACGATGAAATTCATCAGCGAGCAATTTGTTCCCGTCCTCGGTGGGATCGAGGAAACCGATCTCGCGATCGATCGTGACCTCTCCTCGCGAAACTTTCGAAACTTTCCGAGGCGAGGCGAGGCAAAATTTTCATATCTCGCGGTCGATGTAAGTTCCCTTCGCCTCGCGGTCGTTCTCTCTCGACACCCCCTTGTCTTGTGACAGAATCCGTTTGATCTTACGATGCGCGCCGGTTGTCGCAATTTGAAACGTTACATAAGGTGTTTCCTGTACAACCGATCTGGATGTGTGATTCTGTAATTGAAAATAAGAAGAAAATTTTTCCACGCGACGCTTCGTTTCCGATCGAAATCAGCGTATGAAAATTTCGTCAAGTACACGAAACAATTTTTAAGGAAATTCAATGTTTAGTTTATTTTTTTCTCGAAAGATGGAGCTGCGAGTGAAAGAATTTTATTTTACACTTTTTGAACATAGGACACTCTTCTATTAATTATTCTTCTCTTTCGCGGTCTAGAATTAGCAGAATTGAAGTACATTTAGCAAATCTAGAATTTCCAAACGAAAAAGTTTCATCCTTTATTTTATTACACCTTGTATAATTTATTAACCCTTTCTGACCCCGTGACGAACTTACTCCTTCGAGCCTACAGTACTCAAATTTGAGTCGATTTCAAATTTGACGAATTGAAGTTTCAAATTCCACAAGACCGGAGTTTGTTTTTCTCTTTTTCTTGTTTTCATTCAAATTGAAACAACG
>KQ435830.1:881520-899088 GCA_001276565.1 Melipona quadrifasciata | reverse complement strand
GAGAGTGTCGTTCTCTCGTGCGACCAGGAGCCGGCCAAGAGCCCGAGAAGGGAGGTCGAGGTACAGACTTGTCAGGAGTCGAAGGCGATCCAGTGCAGCGATGACGAGCTTCTAGAGGTGGCCGGCGAGCAATCACCGGTGAACAAGGAAGAGAGCGCGAGGAGAGTAGCAGAGAGTTCGGGCTCGTCGAGCTGCGGCGGCTCACCCTGCGGCAGGCTTCCCATTCTGGTGTTCGTGGAGGGGCGAGGCGTGGACATGACGGTCACGCATCGGGATCACGACGGGAACGTGAGCTGGTCGAAGCACTGGGGACCCGAGCGGCTCGTGGAGATCCACAGGGAGCCGAAGACCAGCCTCGGATTGAGCATCGTCGGCGGAAAGGTGCGTAACCGTGAAACCCGGACGCGTTTCCCTCTGGTTAAAAATAAAAGTTCTCAGCGGAGAGAGTTGGTCCGCGTGTATGTTTGTGAGTGATTGCCATGGGGGCAGGGGCAGAGGAGCTTGTGCAATCGGTTTGGTTAAACGAAAGCTTTTTGTGAGGCTCCGGGAGATGGGCTTGCAGCCCAGACATGGGGTTCTCTCTCTCTCTCTCTCTCTTTTTTTTTTGGTTTTGCTGTTGAACAGTTTAGAACTAGGTTAGTACGGAGCATTTTTTGGAAGCTGACTTTTGAATAGAGAGTTTACATGAGCAGAGTGGATAATTTTAATATTTTTCTTTTTTCTTTCTAAATTAGTCGTGCCTTGTCCTTTTTTCTTTTGTGTTTGGTCAGTTTAGTTTGGAATTGGGTCAGAATGGACAAAAGAGAAAGAGAGAGAGAGTTTTGGAAAGAGTTTTAGACTATTCTCCAATGTTTAACGCATCTTATTTTTCATGTTTTTCTTTTTTTCGGTTAGTTTAGAATTAAATTTCCTAGATAAAGAGCTTGTCAAATTTTACAATTAGTAGGGTTCTCGCGCTTTCGTGCTAAATTAAAAACGCATTCAGTGTACTTCACATACACACGCCGTTAAGCTTCAACTTTTTCGCGCAATCCTTTTTCATTATTTCTACACCTGTCGTCGTTGCTTGTTTCACAACGTATAAAACTACATTTACACCACTCATTTGGATCCTCGCCTCTGATTGTGAGGTAGCTCGAAAATAAAATTGAAAAATTGACGAGAGGCAACTTTATTCTCCATTTGCAACTTTTTCGTTGTTTTTACATCGATATAAAACACACTTTTCTAATTATATTAAACGCAACAGTCCCTTTCCTTTCTTCACCTAGCGACATATTCATTTAAAAATTACTTCCTGATCACACTGGCAATTGTGACACACGTTCTTTCGTTCGCTTTAATTACAATAAACGCAGCTTTCGTTCTTCAGTTTTACTCGATCGAAACATTTAAAAATAAAAAATGAAACAAAGTAATTGTAAAATTTATTCGTTCATTACGTTCGTTATATTCGTTTCAAATATCACTAGATCTACATTTACGTATATTTGTAGCTTCTTTTTTTTTTTTTTTTTAATTCTCGTTCCACATTCTCTTGTTTTTATCTTACAACGTGACTCAAGGAGGTAGCCGAGCGCATTATGAGCGCAATTCTTTTGCCCGTATTAATTGCTTGGTTAACGATGTCGTGTGTCGAGCTAATGGCACCACGTCGCCGACACGGCTTGATAATTTCAATCCGTACCGTGCCATAAGCTCGACGCTGTGCATACAGTCGCACCGGTGTATGTGCCGCGTCCATTAGCGTACCGTATGGCTTCGAGATATCGAGCCCGTCTGGCCGACGTAATCGAATAGCTGCTTTCAATTATTCTAAACGCCACTTTCCCAGAGTAAATTTCAAGATGTGCTCGCGTCGAAGGACGAGGTTCGACGTTTGAAAAAAAAAAAAAAAAGAAAAATACATTTAACGCTCTCAGTGCGCGTTACCGCGTGGTCAAGTATGAAAAAAAATTGCCATTCGGAAGACACTTTACTTTCGAGAACGTCGTTGAACGTCGTTCTTTCAAGTAGCAAACGTTAATTTTTCTTTTCACGACGAATGTAAGTAAGTGAAAAATGAATTCAGAAAATAGAAGAAACAAATTGATAATTGAACGACAGGGAGAGAAAGTTAATTTTGAACATTTTGTTTTCTGTTTTTTTTTTTTTTTTTTTTTTTTTTGAAGGTTGCATCGGATCTACGATTTGTAAAAGCAGCTCTATTAGTTTAATCGCAACTAGACAGCTAGACATCGCGAAGATGGAACATTATAAAATATCCTGCTCCAATTTTCATCTCGATCCATAAAGAAGAAGAAGAAGACTTTCCAATATTATTTAAATTATATTACGTTACATTGTATTATATTAATATTATTGAAATTCCTTGGAGAGCATTAATTTACTTGGAATTCTCGGTGAGTTGGAAAAGTTTGAGGAGGTTTCGGTTCGTTTGAGATCAACTTTTTCCTCCAAGTTTCTCGCGTTACTTGCAATACCTTGTAAACCAGATACAAACCAGATATTTTTCTTTGTTCCATCGTGCGGAACGTGTATACATATATGTGTGTATACATATCGCACGATAGCAATTTGCGGTTTCTTGATAATTTCAAGGAATGAACTCTGCGGACTATTGGCCTGGAGAATTTATTTTTTCTTCACGCTGGCACGTCAAAGTGGTCGATTTCAAACGAGATGCTTGCTTCCACGTGCTGGCGATATGGCACAGATTCCTTGTAGCAAAGGCCAAAGATCGACTGTTGAAGGCTATTTTTCTCTGCAGTCGTCGTTTCGTAATAATATAATTGTTTCAACGAGTCTTCTTTGAGCGAGCGTTAAAATGGTAATTGATCCAACGAATCCGCTTCGAAATTACATTTTCACTGATTTCGATTTGCTCGACACTCTCGCCCTTCCTGCGATACAATTTTCTACCTTTTTTTACTTTTTTGTCGCTTAACTTTTAGCGTGATGACGTTTGAAGTTTCTGTTTAAAGGTAATTTGAAAATTGGTACGACGAGGAAATTAAATTTAGTCACCGAGATGGGTTGGAAAAATTAAATGGAAAAGTCGGATCGTGTTTGTTAATCCACATATCGACACGAAATTTTACTGAAGCTTCGACCGTACGAAGTTTCAGCGACGATGAAAAAAGCTTCTGAGAGAATAAAACGTGCATAAAAATCTGAGATAATAGCCTCGCTAGTAAGATACATAAATTCGTAAGTTCTCCGTTTCTTCGTTTACGGCTGGATCCATAAAAAAAAAAAAAAGAAGAGAAAAAGAGAGAAGAAGATTCGAAATATAAATGTGCCTTAATGGACCACATTTTCTCCTAACCTAGATATGCCTATCACTCCTTCGGAGGAATGGAAAAATTCTCCACCTTGAGAAAATGATTCTCCTCGTCAGAAACGAATCGAAAACAGCAACTGAACAACGAGTGGCGATAGAAATGTTCATTATCAGACGATCCACGAGACTTGAGCTCTAATTGACGCTCTATCGGGAAATCGATCGAATGTGAAATTGTCAATAATGTTCTGACTTCGTTCCAGGTCGATCTGCACAATGGCAGCTCTAGTAAGTCACAGAATATATCCGGGATATTCATAAAGAACGTATTGCCGAACAGCCCGGCCGGAAGAACCGGCGAGTTGAAGGTAACGTATGCGACACGAATTCTGCACTCACGTAACCTGTTTGTTTCACGAGAGAAGAAAAGAAGGAGACAATTCGGTATTCCGTTCGGATCGAAGAAACGCTGGAACTCGAGATTCAACTTTGCCTCGACTCTCTCTGATCCCTGTTCTGCGCAATCATTGATACCTGAGAAGTTTCAATTTTAGAGATCTGTTAATTTGAAAGCGTTTGTGTTTAAAATTCCTTTGAAGGTGTAAACACGCATTTCTAAATGAATCGTCAAAATTTTCGTTCATCGTCGTACCTCTTTGTTCACTTTCATCGAACGATGAGACTAGCTTTTTCAGAATTTGCAGTTTTTAGCTTGTAATTTATTTTTCTCGTTTGTAGTCTGGATATATCGTTTTCTTTTTTTTTAACGAAATTATAAAATTATAAATTTTATACTTTTTATACTTTTATACTTTTTAACTTTCATTTGTTTCGAGAATATACTAAGAATTTTTATGCGATATTGCGCGTTGATAAATTTATCAGAGAGTAGAACATAAATGAAAATAGTTTGTTCTTCTTTTTTAACGAAATTATAAAATACAATTTGTTGAAGAATAAGTTTCTTTCATTTGTTTCGAGAACGTACTGAGAATTTTTATGCGATATTGCGCGTTGATAAGTTTATCAGAGAATGGAATATAAATGGAAGATGTTTCTTCAAAATGAAGACCGAAAACATTGGACACGAATTTATATCTGTGATTCTCGTCACGAACGGACGGAGAGAACTTTCTCCGCTAACCCAATAATGGACACGCGAAACTGGTTGAACCATAAACCTTCATTCTTCGTTGTCTTTTATGAAATTTAATATCGCGTTCCAGTTATCTGTAATTTAGCATCCAAGACTCTTTCATATACGTTTATACACGCGCAAGGTATATTTCGTAGATAAGCACTTCATGAAAATACGAAATAATAACAATAACAATAATTCAAAGGATGCCAACTTTTTCTTTTTCTCAAGTTCTCCGTCGGAGGAACTTTTTCGCAAAATTCCTTCCTTTCTCCTCTCGACGAATTACGAAACGCTGCAGACAAACGCAAATAGCACTAACAACAATTTAGAATTCAAAAGGCTCTGCTGGGTCTTCATTTCGCTAGCATTTTTTTTTTTCTTTTCTTTCCTACCTCTCTTGCTTGTTGGATCAAATCTCTTCGAACGAACGAGACAGTTTTCAAATTTTCGAAATGTTACTCTGTCAACGCGACATTCGTTCCGTTATCTGTTAAAAAGCAGTCCAAAATTTTCTGCTGAAATAAAAGGTTCGGTCATAATTTTAGATAAGAGAGAAGATCCAGCAGTGAGGAATCAAAAAAAGAGTGGAACGCGGGTCGTGAAAAAAGGGATTTAATATGCGTTCCATGTTTTTCTCGTTTACTTTCAGATCGGGGATCGAATAATCGAGGTCGATGGCGTGGACCTGCGACACAGTACTCACGAGAGGGCGGTGGAGGTTATCCAAGCCGCCGGAAATCCTGTCTGCCTTCTCGTCCAGTCTCTGGTGCACCTGGTGAGACCTCGCCGCGACCAGGAATATATCGATATCACACCCTTTCCCCCTCAGTTCGTCCCCCATTTCCTCACTGTTGCACATTCACTGTCGTTGATTAGTTAGTATCTTATACCTTGGATTTTCATATGTATATTCGTAGTCGAATCGTTGAACGTAATTGTGTATTGTCATTTGTCGACATGGAGGTTCTGTCTGTTCCGTTACGGATTTATTAAACAGCTGCTGTTAATAAGTCGTATTTTAAGCGACTTTTCTACGTAAAAGTGTGTAACTTGATTAGTTCGAAGTAACAACGAAAAATGCAAAATTCTTTCAGTTCCGGAGGCTTTTACAAAATTATAAATATAGCGAAACATTTCGATCGAGGTAAATCGAACAAAATTAAATTTGAAAAAAAAAAGACTATCTATCGAGCGTAATACAATACTTACTTGCGCGTAACATGTTAATCGTATCATTGCGTTAATACTTCTTATTTTGTTCTTTTCTCTTTAGAATTTCAAAGCAGAACTCAGCTTTGAAACGATCGTTTCTTTTTTTATTACAAATTAATTTTCGCGGATAGTGAGGCAAATTTATCCTTGGAATGAATTGAACAAAATTAAAAGAACAGACAGAACCCACAATCGATCAGTTCTATCTACACGACCGCAACCGTACGATTCGAACGTTTCGTTCGTACCTTTGTCACCGCCGCACTCGCTAAGGGATCCTCTGCGCACCACCCCCGATGCTTTCAAACGCATCTTTCGTTGCCACCTCGGCACGCTTGTTACGCGTTCGAGAACTTTGAGAGTTGCTCGTTTGCCTGTCTGCCACATTTTGACCAGATTTGGGGTCTGGTGACGTTTGGCGAAGCGTTGCACACACGGAAAAAGAAAAGGAAAACGGACGCGTTCGCCACGTTACTTTCGCTGTGCAACGTAGTCGACGCGTGTATGCAAACGAATCTGTAGCCGCATGCTCGACTCGAAACGGGCCTCTTGCTTTCCACGTTTAACCACTTTTTTCCTCCCCACGTAAACGCGCGAAACGTAATTAAAGTTGGAATTAGTCGGTCGAGAGGGAAAATACGAGGGATTGATTTGTTTCCTCCTTTCCTCGCGACTCTCGGCGAACGTGGACTCGAAGTGTGTTTGAACGTGTTTGAACGTGTTTGAACGTGTTTGAACGTGTTTGAACGAACCAATTCTTCTCCAAATTTGTCATTCTAAATTTGAATTTTGTGAAATTTGTCGTTTTAAATTGAAAATTGTAAATTGTAAGTTACATTTAAATTCGATGTAAATTCTTCAAATTTATCGCAATAGAAATATTTCGATTATTTGGTTTCGGGCTTGGGCACTGAGAATCTTCAAGTTCAAATTTCGAAGCCGTCGATTCCCCGTTGTTTGTTTATTTTTTCCACTTCTCGGACATTTGGAATTAAACTCGAATCGCTGAATTTACGTTTAAATTCCCGAAAATTCGAAATTTTCAGTGCGATTTCGTTGAATTCTGCAAAAAACGATCTCCCTGCCGACGCTGACAAACGTAAATCTACAACACGCGTAACCTCGTAATTTACGCTTATAAAGCAGAACGCTTGTAAAATTTACGCCGGCTGACGGTTGTGCCGGTTGCAAACCCAGACAACGGGAATCGCAAATTCTCCTTTTTTATTTCCAACGAGATATACGATCAATTTTCCGCCACGTTCTCGCATGTAAGCTACCGGGTTGCTTCGACACGCAGACCGACACGTACAAAATGCACGAATCATTTCTGTTAATTCCTGTTATTTTCAAAAAGAGAGAGAATCAGCTGGAGCCAACGTATCATGTAACACGTACACCCGTAGGAAAAATATTTACGACGATAATTCTTTATCCTTTTACGAATACAAATATCGGTGTTTTTAATCACGCGTGTTTTTCGTGACAAACATTGTCGCTCGAAGACACGACAAGTGTCATTGATATTTCTTTTTATTGTTAAAAATGTCATTCGCGAAAAACAAGTGAAACAGTGTGATTTAATTGCAAATTTAATTGCAGATGAGAATTGTTGTGTGTTTCCTTTTTGCAAATCCACCGAGAGTTACACGCGTGAAACGGATATTGAAGTTTGAAGAAACAATCGTCGATGAAATTCAAAGAGAAATTTCCGACGTGTTTCTTATCAAAGACATTACGAAAGTGTGTAAAGAAGACCGTTCAATTGTCGAATTAGTATTTCCAAAATCTACGATTTCCGAAAGTGAGGTGGATTTTATTTCCTGACATTTCGTTTATGCGATCTACTCCATCCTTCGAGTTTGATAAGCGATCAGAAGCACCACAGAACCTTCCATCAAGCTTCGAATGAAAATCGTAGACAACACACGTGACAACAACAACAACAAAAAAAAGGAATTTCAGTGATTGAAAGGAATCAAACCGCCCATTTTCTTTTTTCTTTTTTTTCAACAATCAATTATCATTCTTGGATTAATTCCAACAGAACGTACAGCATAGCATGTCTATAAACTTTAATTTAACATCCAGTTATTTAAATCAATTTCTCAGCTTCGAGTTAATTTTATTTCGATGCGGATCATATTTTCGTTATTTCGAGATTTCAACGATTGAGAAGTTAATTTTAGCTTTCAATGCAGTAGTCTAATTTGGACGAGGGAAATAATAATACTGAAGAAGAGAGAAAGAGAAACAAGTTCAATCATGGCAAATTTCACACGTTTCGCCAGTTCGTTTGTCAGTTTCGTTTATCGTGTTGAGTGACAAGCCTCGATATTAATATTTTCATCGAACAGCAACCCTAGCAAGCGGCAGGCATTTCGAAATGTCAGACAAACTGGAACGTATCGTCCTTGAGTGGTCTGTCGTACCTTCGCACCTTTTGCAGTGATCTATCATCCTCTGGTGACCAAAGTTGATAGAATTATCCAAACGACTGTGTTTGAAAAACTTTTTCGAAAATTCAGTTTTGAATCGAAACGAAATCGGTTTCGATGAATATATTATATGTCGTTTGTCCTTAAACGATTCGTCCGGAATCGTGTTATGGAATATTCAAATTGCGAAATTACGGATTATTTCAGGTATGAAAGATTTATATTGCGGGGAATTTAGAATGGTTAATACAGGTATATATGCTTCAATTAGAACATTTAACGTGGAATATTTAAATGATGTAATTACAAAGTGTTTCAACGATGGAGTATTGAAATTCCGAAAAGTTTATAGAGAATTTATATTATATAGAATTTATAGAGAAATTAGAGTGTTCAAATCGTGGAAAGTTTAAATTGTGGAATATTTAGATTATGAAGAATTTAACTGGTGAATGTATTCAGTATTCTGTGCATAAATTATAGATTCCAATGTATTTTTCTTTATTCTTTAAATCCTATAATTATAGATTCTGCGATGATTCTATGAATTTTATGAATTCTGTAGATTCTACCAATTTTATAATGTTAGACGCATGACTAAATTCCGTAAATTCCAATTGCAAAACGTTCCAGCTATATAAAATCTTTAACAGTCACTTACAAATTACAAAATATTCCAACAACGATACAAAGAACTTGGCTTTGAAGTAAATTTAAAAGATATAATTATAGATTCCATAGTGAATTTATAATTCTACAAATTCTATAGTTTCTACTAATTCTGCGATATTAGATGCATGACTGAATTCTAATTGTAGAATGTTTCAACTATGAAATTTCAAGTTACAAAATATTCTAATAAGAATAACAAATATTAACTTTGCAGAATATTGAAACAATAATTCTAGAATCTTCAATTCACACTTCAATCAAAAGCGCAACCAAATTAACCAAAAAATTCACGTCGCTAGTCTAAACCCTTTGGAAATCGGAGGAAACTCTCGAAAATTCAAATTCTCTCTCTACCATAAAAAAAAGGAAAAAGAATTTTCACCTTCCAAAAAGAAAAAAAAAAAAAATTCTTTAACGTATGTAAATTTACACACACACACAGTCATCGTACGTATGTGTTCCGATCGACTTGGTCAACGTTTTCGAACCTGTACGAAATTAAAACAACTGAACAACGTACACAGAGAACCGATCGTGCCGAAGAAAGAAAGGCACGAAAACAGCCAGACACAGAGCGAAAGAGCAAGACAAAGAGATAGCGCAGAGTGGAAAAAAAAAAAAAGAAGAAGAGGGGGAAAAAAAATCGAAGGAGGAAGAGAACAGCGTAGGCACAGAGCCATTATGGAGCAACCCTTGTATGTACGTGTACGAGGTGCATCGAGGTCGAACTTTCCAATAAACCATCTGACAGAGGGGGCGACAGGGGGCGGGATGAAACGATGTAAAAGGCGGGAACAGAACGAGAATCATGCAAATCAGAGCGAACGGTGTCGAAGACTAGGCACCAGGAACACCAGGGATCGAAGGAAACGCTTTTGTCTCGGCAAGTTTCCACGGAGTATGTTCCCGAAGATTGCGCGCAAATTGGTCGCGATTCGAGAAAATCGTGCACGAATCAGTGCTTCTTTAAGTGTAATGTGTTTCTTTGCCAGAGAAAGATCGTTGTGGTACAATAATTGGGAACTGATATTTTTGTTTTGTTTCTTTTGGCACGATAATTTTCGAGAAATTTTCACTTTATGTCAGATCGTTGCTCGTTTTTAATTATTTTTAACTATCAATTAACATTTCTCCACGAGGAAACGAGGATCGAACGTTTGAAGAAGCTCTTTTTAGATTAGGTTGCCGTTTGTTTTAATATGCAAACAATAAGTTTGTTCGAAGAATTTTCTTTCCACGAAAGATTATTTGTATTTAACTCTTTACTATTCTGTTTCTTTGTCAGATTGTCTGCTTTATCAGATGTTCCTTTGTGTATAGTGTTTCTTTGCGAGAAAAAACAGGCGAGTTTGTATAATAATTGAGAACTGATTTTTTTTTTTCTTTTAGTATATATGATAATTTGAGGAATTTTCTTTTTATGTTAGATTGTTACTTGTTTTTAATTACTCATAATTATTTGTAATTATTAATTAACATTTCTCCACGAGGAAACAAGAATTGAACGTTTGAAGAAACTTTTTTTAGATTAGGTTGTCGTTTATTTGTTTTAATATACAAACAAGTTTGCTCGTTTGTTTGAAGAATTTCCCTTCCACGACGGATATTTGTATTTAACTCTTTGCTATTCTGTTTCTTTGTCGGATCGTCCGTCTCTAAGTAAACGAGCGCAGCATTTAGTTACAGAACAATCGCGAGAACGATTTTCGAGGGGTTTTAAAGTAGGTCACTCCTTCTCAATTCTTAGAATCGAAATTTCGTTTCGTTCAGAATTCTTGCTTTCCGTTTTAAAATTAGAAAGGAAAGATAAACCCTTCGACTAGTCGAATAATCAAATAATCAAATATTCGTAAAAAAAAAAAAAAAAAAAAAAAAATTCAAAAAAAAAAAAAAAAAAAAAAGAAAGATTCAGTAACGCAGCAACCAACGGCAGCGCGAAAAAAGAAGCGAGTCGATCGTAATTTAACGAAAACCGAAAACGAACAGAACGCTCGCGGACAAGTTCTTAAATCAATTAAACAGTCGAAAGATTCAGCTACGTGTAGCCTCGACAAGCTCGCTAAAAACATTAAGCAACGAAAGGCGACGCGAAGGGAGAAGCAAACGAACAAAGAGAAAAGAAGAAAAAGGGGGAAAAGTCGGCAAACTCCGAGTCTGGCCGAGTAGCGTGTGTTCCACGTGCGGAACGAGGCCTTCAGCAAACACATCAACCCTGACACGGCGTAAAACAATCGAGCGAGGGCAGAACTAACGTGAAACAAAACCAAAACCCGGAGACCAAAAATGAGAGGGGGGGGGGGAGAGTTGGCAACAGAGGTCAGGAAGGGAAGGAGAGCGGCGGAGGATCGGATGGAAGGGGTGATTGGCAATGGCGAGTAGTGAGTCAGGGACGATCGGGTGCGAGAAAGTGTGGATTACGTGGTTGCAGCGTTGACCGTCCGTCATCGACACACCATGGACCACTGGCACCCCTTCCAGCCGCGGCAGCAACCCCCTCTGATCACCGTCTCTCTCTCTCTCTGTCTCTCTCTCTTACTCTCCTCTCCGGTAGCGATATATCGAACGAGAGCACACGGCAGTTTCATGCACGAAACCGGCTGGTAGACGTTGCCTCGACGGAGCGGAGCGGGTCGCGATGCACCGGCTCTTCGGACGCAAACGCGTCTCGTTCGGTGTACGTTCAACAACACGAGTAACACGCACACGTGACGACACCTGCCACAGTACACTCGCTCGACGACGTAGTAGAACCCCCCCGAGGATCAGAGCCGCCGCCGACGCGAAAACTCGTAATCTCGCACCTCGGTGACACACGGTTCTCTAATTTTTCTCCTTTCTTTTTTTTTTTTTTTTTTTTTAAATTAAGTTTCCGATTGTTTAGCTTATATCTTTCGATATCTGGTGGTTTCCCAGTCAGATTGCGAAATTTCTTTTGGAGAAACGGACATTTGAATAGAAATTTGTTTGTTGGATGATGACAATGCTCTGGATATATTTTTTTGTTTTTTTTGTTTTTTTTTTTTGTTTTACGTACTCTATGCCCTCAGTGCGTAAAAATTCCACAGTGGTATGGTTCTTGGTTTTCTTTCTCTTCTTCTCTCTCTACCTCTTTCGGGATGTTTTTGGATATGATCCTCTCTCGTTTCGTATTTCCCTTGGAATTTTCGTGCTCGTGTGTGAGTATTAATTCAGTGTTGCATAGCTGTGTCTGTATAAGTACAACCGGGGAAATGTCGAGTTAGTATTAGAGAATTATGCAAATTTTGTCGAGATACTTAATTTGTCCGTTGATTTTACGCGATGCGTTTATTTATTTTTATACTCGATTCCTATATGCAATTGAGCTGAATTACGTTTATTAAAGGTTGCGGTCTCGTTCGTAATGAGATTAAATCTGCCCGTGAAAGTGATAGTTTCTGTTATTCGATTAACTTTCCGACGTTTTTAACATCGATGAAAGTGTACCTGATCGTTCACGAAGTCAGATCACCTCTGCCAAACAAAAGCCTCGAAATGTAAATGCTATCGATCAGCACCTTTAAAAATAGAACATGATCACCAAACAAATTTCTCAGTTACGGTAAAAAGTTCCTCTACTAACTCTGGTCCTAATTCATCAAATCACCGTCAATACTCAACGAGAAAAGAAAAAAAAAAAGAAAAAAGAAAGAAGAAACATTTTATTAATTTGCAACAATACTGACGTTATTAAATTGACATTTGCAATTTGTCCTTATAAAGTGAAGAAAGGAGGAAAAAAGGGTCTCATTTAAAAATGACGGAGCATAAATATCTTGCGATAAAAAATTTTAACTAATTTCAATCGGAGATCATAAAGGAAGATCGTAAAAATTTCAAATTTCAAGGGATTTTATATTTGAATCTAGGAAATTGTTCTACATGGCTACACTTAAAAAATTAATCAAGATCCATAAAGCTTCTTCTGTTTTTTCTTTTTTTTTTTTTTTTTTTTTTTTTTGTTTCTTGTGCGTATGCATCTATGACCTGACTGTGTGTATTCAGAGTTGGATTTGCATGTACGTACGTGACACCACGTAGATCAATACACGTGCGGAGAGAGTCGCACGTGGAACCAGAGGATAATTAATCCTAGATCAAGGCTAGATTCCTGGTTAAATTCATTCGCAGACAAACACACGAATCTATAGTGTATCCTGTGAGTAAATGCATGGATAAGCCCATTTGTAGACCGTGCACGTGCATTTGTACATACATGTATGTGTATAGTCCAGTACGCGAATGGAACGATTAACGTTCGAAATTGAGCAGCTTTTCCAAAAAAACTGCACGAATTGTACCCCAGTACGATTCGTCTCACTGAAAGGCCCAGAAGTAACCGTTCCGACTAGGAAACGAAGACGACCTTTTTGCCATAAAATTTTATCGATGTGCAAACATTTGAATCGATAGAAAACAAATTACAGGCGCGATCGCTCAGTACCAGACATCGCTCAGTAACGCCACTCCTACTCGAGGTCTATCCCACGCCCCCTCGCGAGTCACGTGATCCAAATCAACCAATCGCTAATTTTCGTTGCATCAGCGTTGCACCTGAAGAGGCCCGATTTTCTGGGTCACCCCCGCTAAAATCCCTTTCAGTGATAAAATCAACCGAACAAATCTTGGCAGCGTTAGAAATTTGGAATAATTTTCGCAAAAGTCCGCAAATTTGTACAGTAGCAAGTAGATTTAGCGCGGATTTTTTCCAATTCCTTGTAAATGCGCATAGTTCGAAATTTACAACCTACAAGCAACGAATCGTCTGAAAGTTGCAGCGCTCGAGTTTACTCGAGAGAACGTCCGAAGTAACTGACACGGAAATCCAGAGTTGATCCCAGATCAAGTCCAGATCCCTAGGTGTAGATACGCGAATCTGTGAAAGCTTTTCCAAATTATTTCAAGCATTTCAAGCATTTACTTTACAACGAACAAAAGAGGATTTACAGCAGAGAACGTAAATAATCTGCTATTTTTTGTGACGTTAGTGACACCGATTTATTTTATACTTTATATTTTTATCTATAATATTTCTTTTTTCTTTCTAAATTTGCTATACTTTCGCATCACTCGTCTTTGAAGTTTTTATTCATCCGTCGTTGTAAGTATAACTTCCCGAAATGTGTTACGTATCTGTTTACGAGCGACACCGAAATCCATAGTTGACCCCGTGTCATGTGGTAATCCACGCTAAATTCCTGGGCATCCCTAAATGTAGACCAAACGCATAAATCCACACAGGAATCCACATATATTTACCTGTGCTTCAACGATGCCATACAGTCGAGGGGGTTAAAATCTGTATTTACTTACTCTGTATTCCATTCCCAAAGAAACATACGACCAGCGTGTTCAAGCATTATTACAATTATAGTCACTGCGGATTTTTATGTATTTTCAAATTTTTACAAACACGATCGGAAAAAGAAAACAAAAAAAAAAAAAACAGAAAATTCGTCTACATCACAAAATAAATACTCTACACTTTTAGGTATTTTTTCACTTGCTGTGCACTTTCAAATTTCACAATTTCGCGAACGCGCGTAAAAATCCGCAATCCCCATAGTTATAAGAACTACCAAAACTACCTTTAGTTTCCATTTGTATTCCACGTGTATCATATTAGAGTCAATCTCGATATTTTCTATAATTAAACAAACTCTAATTCAAACAACCACTCACGTGGTCATTCACGATACTGCTTGGGAGCTAAAGTATCGTATCCACTCACAGAGGAACCTAGAAAACCCAATCAAGCAGAACTACATCACGTATTTCGTAAATCACCTGAGTGCAACCTCGATGCAAGCTCAATGCCGAAGAACAGGGCAGAAACACGCGCGAACTGTCCACGGTTGTCCGCAATTATGACCCGTTGCGGTCAATTTCGCGACCGACATGTGAAATTTCCGTAGCTAATTGACAAACAAACGGACAGAGCCACGGACAAAGCCACGAGGATAGACGAGCGGTGGCTGATCGTTATCGTCGCGGATCCTTGAGCCCAGTCAAAGTGGAAATGCGCGGCCGCGTCTCGTGCGAGGCTGAGATCTAATAACACGCGTTGATCACATTCCGCGGCAGCGTAACGCGGTGGGGCTCGCTGTTATCCCTTGATCTCGCGCGACCTGGCAAATACCTGGCCCTTGATACATCTCCTACCTGGTAAATCACAATCTCTCTCTCTCTCTCTCTCTCTCTCTCTCTCTCTCTCACTCTCTTTCTCTCGTGTTTCTTCTCTGGCAGTGATTCAAAAAACCGTCGCGACGGATATTTTACGCGCGTTTGCCCCGCGAGTAATTCATTCCGGAAGCGTTGCGCCACGACAACCGAAATAGCACCTGCTAACTTCCTTCCGCCCGTTCGTTTCTCCCTCTACGTTTCCTCCTCGTTTCCCTCTTTCTTGTTTGTTTGCGAGGATCGTCTATCCTTTTCCCTTTTCTTTTTTCTTCTTTTCAGAGTTCTTGTTATTCTGGCTAATACTTTTGCTGTTTTGCTTGGGGAGAAGGGGTTCTTCTTATTTCGATTGTTTCATTTCTTCTTCTTCTTCTTATTTCAATTGTTTCATTTCTTCTTCTTCTTCTTCTTATTTCGATTGTTTTATTTCTTCTTTGTCTCTGCTGATCACTCCTTTTCTTTTCTTCTCCCGTCCCTTTTCCACTTTATTACTTGTCCTACCTTTCTTCCGCTTTCGTCTCATTCTGTCTTTGCGCTGAAAGATTTAAGACTTTTACACGGCCTTACGGTGTCACACGATTATGCAAATTCAGGCTCTCAAGTGTGAACCACGTCCCTTCGGAAGACGTTCCTTTGTATCCGCGATTGTCTTCGATTTGCAACTTCTATCTGGCTTCATCACGGAACAGAGACGGCCCCTTGCAAGGGAAGTTTGCCAATTTCCCCTACTTGCTTCAACATTTCACTCGTACACACACCCTCTTGCGAAACATTCTGCAGCATCCACGAGATTTTCTGCGGAATATGTTTGAATATTTTCGCCAATCGCAACTGTAGAGATTCAATCAATAATCAATAATCTCACAAATTTGCTCAATCCGACACGGATTAAGTTAAAAATTTTTTTTTTTTCAACAAGTGCAGTCCCATTGCGTGCCACTTTTGTCAGAAGCATCAAATTCGACGCGCGTGTGTGATAATGTACAGAGTGTTCCAAAGTTTAGCGTTCAAACTTTGTCAGTGTGTCGTGCAAGTAACAGTAAGACTGCAATAAAATCCATGAATATTTACGTGCATTTCAAAGCGTCAGCGTGGCATCTTTTGTTAACACAGATTTGTTTCGATTTTTCATAATTCATTCTGAACTTTTGCCTTTCCGTTCCACGAGCAAAGAAATTTGTAGATTTGGAATTCTTGATATTAATCACGCTTCATATTTTCACGTTGTAACATCTTAAAGAAATCCGTGGACTATTTGCTACACAATTTTATTTCTACTCACTATAAAGTTGGAATACTAATATAAAGTTTGAACACTATAATAACAGATGATCACGAATTTCTTCTTCCTCTTTCACTCGTCAATTTTCTTCTTTCTCTTCGCCCTTCTCTTCTTGCAGTTCTTCCACGTCCTCGCGATCCTTATTGCATTATTAATTCGCGCGATCGTGTACCAGCGAGTCCTACCAGCGTTCGAAAACACCGTCACGAATCGCAAACATATCACCTGCCCGTTCGCGATTCTCTTTCTAACGTCGCGTCTTTTGGTTTCTCTTTTCCATGGAACTGGCAGAACAACGAGCACGATGGGGAGGGGGAGGGAATAAAGCAGAACGCCAGGAGCCGATTGCCTGGAACACCCACGGCGTCCTTCCATCAAAAGGCCTCGCCAGTTTCGCCCAGGTCCAGCACGCCGGAAGTGACACAGGTGAGTCCCTCTAAAGCTGTGCTTATTTCTCAGATCTCGCGACCTTTGTCACGTTTGATGCGTCAGTTGGAACTCGAGAAACATCGAGTTTCTTCGCTACAGAAACAGGGTTGTTCGTAGAGTACAATTATAGACTTGTACCACGGTACGATTCGTCTCACCGAAGGGCCCAGAAGCAACTGTTCCGACTAGGAAACGAAGACGACAGTTTTGCCATAAAATTTTATCGATGTGCAAACATTTGAATCGATAGAAAACAAATTACAGGCAACGCCACTCCCACTCGGGGTCTATCCCACGCCCCCTCGCGAATCACGTGACCCAAATCGACCAATCGCTAATTTTCGTTGCATTAACGTTGCTAAAATAGGCTCGATTTTCTGGGTTACCCCCGCTAAAATCACTTTCAGTGATAAAAAAAAAAAAAGAAAAACATTTGGAATGGAAATTATTTATTCCCAAGAGCGAAATTATTTATTGTTCGTTTTTATAAATTATTCATCGTCATTCATTTGAATTTTTATTTTTGAAATTCTGTAGAAACATTTAGGTAAAGGGTGCTTGAACGCGTAGCGTTCGTACAATGACAATGACGAATGTTGAAAAGGACCATGGTTTATTTCAGCTTTGTGCTCGTCCCTTGTTTTCTACGTTTTATTTTCTGTTGCCTGAAATTATTTAGCATTCAGATGGAAATTGATCTCGTGGAAACATTAGTGGCTTGGAGCGATGAAAGAGATTCACGATAATGAATTCAGCCTTTCCATTCAGTTCCAATCCAATATCTGAAACTGTTTGGAATTTTCGAGTGGCCCTCTTTATTGTTTAAAGGACAATTAACCTATCTGAGAGGGAAGCGTTCGACCAAAGAGACCCATTCTCAAATCAATTCGGTCTAATTAAATCGACCTTAATAATT
>KQ435830.1:861178-881495 GCA_001276565.1 Melipona quadrifasciata | reverse complement strand
TGCATTAGCCCTTCCCTCACTACCGCAAACCTAACTGCCGTTTCAGTGGAGGACGCGTCGCGTTATCTATTATAAAATTTAAATTCCCATTTATTGTTGGACAGACGCTTTGTCAAATTTCTGAAATTATTGAAAATATTGAAAATTTCGTTTTTTTTTTTTGTTATTTAACGACGAAACGGCCGATGACTAAAGTTAATAATAAAATTAGTGTCGGAAGGAAATTTGCTACAATGTTGGTAGATTTATTTGTTTCTTTAAAAAAAAACTATCGATTTTTCTGTTATGATTAATAAAATAAAATTATCGGCGAGTAAAATATCAGAAGATTTGTATTCTCAAATTTCTATTCTATTCGATTTATTCTATCGTCTACCGATTTGTTTCCTAAATCATCGAAAAAATTGTTAATTATTTATTCGTTGTTTGATAATGGAGCTATCGACGATTCAAGTATAAAATTATCGTCCAAAAATTGTCCAATATCGGGAGATTTATTTGTTTCGTAAACCATGCAAGAAAATATCGATCTGTTTTTTGTCATTTAATAGCAGAGTCATCGACGTCTGAAGCACAGAATTAACATCAGAAAAATTTATAATACAATAAATTATACGAGCTTTTATTGATGTATTTTGCAAAAAAATCATTCATATCTCTGGAAACGTGCTGTCGGTAAATTTAGAAAATTCTCGTTGAGAGATATAAATTGGTCATTTTCACCACTCTGGTATTTCCAGTGTCAATCAATAAACAGAAGGCCAATCATTCACTTGCATATAATGCGATAGTTATTCGCGGGCATGTTTAAACAAGTCTGCGGAGGATCATTATAATGATCATCTCAAATCCACAGAAAATTACTATAATAGATATTTGCATATAGCGACGAGGCTGCAATAGACTACAATAACGGCCATTCACGCGCAGAAGTAAATCTGTAGAATATCACTATTGGCTATTCCTAAATCCATGGATCATCAGTGCCATTATAATGGTTGTACTGTCGATTTATTGTACACAAGGATTTTGCAAATTCAGCTCGTAAACGTGAATTCTAAAATTGAATTCTACAGAGATTCGTTGCGAATATTCTCGGAGTGGAAATCTAGAAATTTAAATTGAGGGAGGAAACGTGTTTATAAAAAAAAAAAAAAAAAAAAAATGGCGCAACAAAATTCTGGAAATTAGCAAATTAATAAACAGACGTGGTCAGCAAGGATCGCGTTGGTCGTCAATATTTCACAATAGCCAGTAGAAATACGTAGAAATTTGAAAGGGAGATGACAAGTTAATCGAAGAAATTAAATTCGTTATAAATCGCACTATCGTACAACCAGAAAGTAATTGCAGAAGTAAACTGAAGATTTTCACGCTGAGGATTTTATAATTGACAATTATTTTATTTATCAAAATACCGAGTGACGCTTTCGCGATTCCTAATGTCCAGCAAATCCACGAAAATCCATCGTGTCAAAATTTAATCGTGAAACAATTATAAAAACACCGGCAGACATTTTCAAACAAACTAACAACGTGCAAACGTGTTTTTACAAATGTCGATTGCAGTGACCAATTAATACCGAAAGAGAGAGAGAAAGAGAGAGAGAGAGAGAAGAAACGAAAACGCCGAAGGGGGAAAAGGATGGTTGATCGTGATCGAGAGGAAAAAAAAAAAAAAAAAAAAAAAAAAAAAAGAGAGAGAGAAAAAAAAGCGCGGGAACAGCCGGGCCGCTGTTCGATTGTGCCCGATGTAAATTAATTCGGTCAACGGAATCGATTGTGTTATAACTTGGGGCGACGAGGGAGAGCGTGAAAACGGGAGGATCCTCGGTCGTCAGTCTATTTCGCGATGCGTCCCGCTCGAAATGTTAGGATCGGGCGAGCGCGCGCCTGCTCACCCGTGCTACCAATTTTAGACAATCTTCTCTCGCGCGCGTCGCTCTCGCACGTTGTTTGATCGTTTCTCGGAATTAATGTAACGGCCGTTACGTATTCTCGGTCGGTGATTCGATCGATCGGGCGCTGTTTATAATTGCAATTGATAGGGGAACTCGAAGTTTGTTCTATAATAGTTGGCTGGCGCACCGGTGGGTCTCTCTCTCGAGCGATCGGCGAACGCGCGTTTCGCCTCCCCGGGCGTTTATTAGCGTGCAACCGTGGTTTGTTTTGACGAGCGTTGATCGTGATCTTGAAAATAAATTGCTCGCGCAAGCTTTCGTCTTTTTGACGTTTTCCTCGTTTTCTTTTTCTTTTTTAATTTAACGTCTTTAATCGTCGTTGGTTTTCACATTTCTCGCGGAACGTTGTTCCTTCTTTTTTTTCCTTTTTAATTTTTGGAACTTGTTTCCGACTTTTTTTCGGGGGGAGCGATGAATATTTTCTAGACATCGACGCGAACGTTTCGATTTCGAAGCTTTCTCTTCCTGGCCAGTTGTTGTATTTTGTAGATTTGTTTCGATGCGCGATACGCGATAAATTCTTTTTGACTGCGTGGTTTCTTTCTTTCCTTCCATCGTTTAAAATTCTTTCGGGCTTGATCTTCATTCCTCTTTATCGTTGTAACAACGTTAAGCGAGCGGAGGAGGATCTTTCTTTAAATTCCATCTCGCTGATTTCGTAGTTGAAAACATTTCCGTAAATTACTCGTGAACTTTCTTCCCTTCAGAAAGTTCTGTCTTCCTGGCAACTGATCTTCCGGAAATTCTCGACAAATATCTGGAGTAAGTGTCGCAGTATTTAATAGGTGAAACAAGGCTTCGTTTAAATCGAACTTTCCAATTCCTCGACTTGGCGAAGAAGAGTATTTGCGAACGTTCGAAAAGCAAGAGTCTCAAAAAAAAAAAGAAAAGAAAAATTGTTTTTCTTTAATTTCAAAATGCATTGGAACTTTATTTGCGCGATATTGCAGTTTCATCATTTCTCTGTGATATCGTGGTCGTTTCCCTCTTTTTCATTTATTCGAGTGGAACAATTTTTTTACTCTCACTCGGCTCTGACGAGGCTGAAGTTACTCCGTCGAGGTGCAAAGTTTTGCTTCTCTTTCATTTCGGATTGCTATTTTCCGTTGTTGCAGGGAGGCATCGAAGACGGGGAGAAGCAAAGTAGTTCACGATCAGATTTCAGGAGACAGAGTACAAGAGCTTCAGATGGCGCGGGACCCACCACGCGAAGGTATAAATAGTTCAATTAATTTACTTTAGAAACTTCCATCCGTTCATTCTTCTTACTTTCAAAAATTATTTCAATCATATCATAATGATTCGCGTAATTGGAACATGTGCGTACTCTCTTGCGAGTAATTTTCACAGATTCGACGCTTCCAACGCGAATGCGACTTTACGAAATCGAAATGAAACTTTCGAGTAAATTGTCAAGAGATCGTTTCTCGATTGAGATAACTGTCGAATTCGTAGATCCTCCATGAAAAAGTCTATTCGGAAGAAGGCGCCGTCACCGCCTTCCAATCCGGGAATACTGCGCGAGGTGAGCGAGGAGAAAGAGGACAATGCATCGAAACCGGAAGAGCCGTCAAGACGGAAGTACTCCTCCGACGAGAGCTCCGAGGAGGACACGCGCGAGCTCGAGGGCAACGTTTACACGAAGGCTGGCATGGAGGTGAGCTTATAACAAAATCAAATACAGGTGATAAATAAAATCTCTCGTAAAAATTTTTTCCTCGCTCGACTGAGCGTGTTCGAACGAACTCGTTGCAGATATCGAGGAAAAGTGCCGGAAATGTGAAGCGTTCCAAAGCGGAAATCGAAGCGGACCCGGAGAACGAGGATGAGTTTGGTTATACCAACAGTATGTAATTTTATTTACATTTGCTGATATTTAACGTTGAGTCGATTGATATTGTTGCTAATATTCGATTTAAATACAATTTAAATGCAATTAATATTAATATTGATATTAATATACAATCGATATATTGATTTGGAGTGACTAAATGTTGATTAAAGGAACATAATATTGATTTAATCATTTGCTGGTATTAATTTGATATTATTGCTAATATTGATTTAAACACAGTTTAAATACAATTAATATTAATATTGATATTAATATACAATTGATATATTGATTTTGAGTGACTAAATGTTGATTAAAAGAATATGATATTGATTTAATCATTTGCTGGTATTAATTTGATGTTATTGCTAATATTGAGTCAATTGTTATTATTGCTGATGTTGACTTAATTAATTTTTTTTTTCTTATTCTTTCGTTCTCTCTTAATCATCATGGATGTTGCGATTTTTATTACAGTGAAAGTACAGAAGAAATATCACTCCCTCGGGCACAAGGTGATACTAGTAAAGGTGGAGAAAGACAGGCGTGGTTTGGGCATTTCATTGGCCGGGCACAGGGATCGAAATCGAATGGCAGTGTTCGTTTGTGGCCTTAATCCAAAGGGGGCAGCTCACAAAACTGGCGAGATTTCGGTAAATTTTTAATTTTGTCATAAAAAAAAAAATTTTTTAAATTTTTTTCCTTTTTTTTTTTTTTTTTTTGTTAAAATCTACTAAGATTCGCGTAAAATTTACCAACAAAAAAGTTGTACGCGATACAATATGAATTCAATATAATTTTATATAATATTTTATGATGCAAAAAAAAATAGAAATTAAAATATTTCCAACATTTAAGGAGCTATTTCATTTGTATCAGTCGAGACAAAATTCTGAGGATTTGTGAAAATTCGTTGCAATGAGAAAGAATATCGAAGGAATAGAGATCAAAGGGTTGAAGTTGAAATATAATTATAAAATGTCTGAAAGAAACGTTTCGATCAAATTTCCAACATTCTCGAATCTTTCAGAAACTCGACGAATTACGTTCGATTCACGGAACGTCGAAACAACGTGCGACCTTGCTTTTCCCTCTCATTCTTCAAATTCGGTCGAAACCGGTTTGGTAGTAATCAAGTGCCGATCGTTCCAAAAAATATTTATCGAACCGGGCAAAGGAACATTCATCGGCACACCGTGAATGGAACCTGAGAATTAGGCCAAGATCAGCCGGTTAATGGTCCAACAAGTGTTGCTTTGCGAAATTTCCGGCCGTCGTCGTTAATGTATACAAACGGAACCGCGACGGCGAGTGATAAATCGCGGGAAGACAAGTCGGTTGAATTTTTAGTCGGGCGCACGTGTACCTGGCAAACGTTCAAACCTGATTATCTCACAGACGAAACCTCGAAACCTACATTTTCCGGGTGAATCACCCTGTGCTGATTCGAGATCGTGTCGCGTGTTTTCTCGCCGCCGCTTCGACTTCGAATATTCTCGGCTCAGCAGTGTGACATTACAACTGGAAAATCACTATAAAAATATTGTGCCTTCGGTGACACGACGTTCATCGAACATTAAAAAATACTCGGAATAAATAATAAAGATTCGGGCGAGGAAAGTTTGACGGAGTAGAAACATTTTCTTGCTTCGTCTCTTTCCAATGTAATTCGCTTCTTTGATGTTTACTTTATTTACATTTCGATATAAATTGTATAAATTATGTTTTAATATTTTTAAATTTAACTTTTTTTATATTTATGCTTTAATGTAAATATCAATACATGCACACATTTCCATTCTTTTGTCACATTTTTCCGGCTGAAATTCTGCTCTCAGGTGAACGGCTGCGTTCTGCAAGGGCGATGCCATCTGAACGCGTCTGCCATGATCAAAGGAATGGCCGGGACATGTTTCAAAATCGTCGTTTTAAGGTACGCGTAGATTTCCTTTGCGTCTGTACATACGATTTCATTGTACAGAGTCGTCGCAGATTCGACGAGTCGAATTTACAAACTCGGCCGGAGTGAAATTAATCGAGCGATTCGGTGTGCAGGAGGACTGCCGCCGTTGACGATCTCGCCGTTAAACCGATCGTTCAGTTCCCTCCGACGCTGGAAGATGTAAGTTCCAATTTCGAGACGTGACTGCACGAAGATAATAAGGAATTTCTTGAAAGCGCAGAATTCTTCGAACAAAATTAAGAAACAGTGGGTCACGTGTTGCGAACAATCAAGTTCAAAGTTCAAGAAGTATCTCCTTCTCTTATTATCTACCCATTGAATTTAAAAAAAGAGAAAAGTTCGAAATATCTAAATTATTATCTACGTGATAAATAGTCTTTCTCCCTCGATTATTAGATAATAAATAATTAATAAAACATAGATAGAAAATGAAAAATTTATTGCCTCTCCGTGTTACAGTCTGACATGTTCAGCCAGTACAAAGGAGTGCGCAACATACCAGTGAAAAAGGCAAGTTCAACCAAATTCGAGAAATTATCACCACGCCATTTCGATCATTGCGTCTCGATGTTTTAACGTTTAGGGCCAATACGGACTGGGTATAATGATCATCGAGGGGAAACACGCGGAAGTCGGCCAAGGTATATTCATCTCAGACATTCAAGAAGGCAGTGCTGCAGAACAGGTAATTGCTCCCCCAGTCTTTATCTTTCATTTCGCGCATTCCGTCGCGCATTCAACGTGCACCGCGAATGGTAATTATTCGGCATTGTAATTACAATTGGACCTATCGCAAGTGCAAGCAGTCTATTGTAAGTTCGTGTACGTTGCAGGCTGGCTTGCAAGTGGGCGACATGATCCTCGCTGTTAACTTGGACTGTCTGCTGGGCTCGACTTACGACGAGGTAACGATCGTTCGGTTTGTTAAATAATTGATACACTGTTGATCCTAATTTATGCTCCATCACTGACGTTTCTCTATATTGAGAATTTTAAAATTTTAGAATCATAGAATCATAACATTTTCGAAATCTTTTAAATCTTCTGTAATTGTAGGATCCTGGAATCCTAGAATCTTAGAACTTTAGAATTTTAGGATCCTAAAGTTCTAGGATCTTGGAATTTTGGAATCATGCAATCGTAGAATCTTAGAATTTTAGGATCCCAGGATTTTGGAATCCCTAGAGTCTTTCAGTCTTAAAATTTTAGAACCTTGGAATCTGAGATTCTTAGAGTCTTTAAATCTTACAATCCCGGAATCTTAAGATCTGAGAATCTTTGGAATGTTAGAACCAAATTAGAGAAGAGACAATTAGTTAAATTTTCGAAAAAGACAAACTTTGTGCTCTTTCTTCGCAGGCCACGAATCTTCTGAAAAAAGCAGAGGGCGTCGTTACGCTTACAGTGTGCAATCCGAATCAAAGTAAAGTGGCGAAAGAAGAGGAAGATAGAGCGAAAGGCATTGTTCCCGAACCTGAAGGTACGTAAATATGTTTCTTCCAAGCGTCGATTCAAAATCTCACGCGAGACTAATTTGTAAAATGAAATTCGTAGCACCAAAGGAGCCGGAAAAGCCACCGGAACCAGAAGGACCGCAAGATCCAAAAGAGTGCAAGATTATTTCTGGCAGGGATACGACGATAGAGTTCCAGAAAGATAAGGACAAAGCGATTGGCTTCATTGTAGCTGGCGGTTGCGACACGCCACTGGTAAACCTCATTTTAAATCCTCAAAACAATCGCCTCAACAAATATTTGTTGAAATTTACTGTTCAATCATATTTTTGTATAGACTGGAGTACAATCAAGTATCGCTAGAATCCAAATGACATCAAAACCAATTTCCAATCCAAATCTACTGCAATGATCTAATTTAAACTAATGACGTTAGATTGTAAAAACGTTAGATTGCCGATTTAATATAAATTAAATTTAATATTTAATGAATATATACTGAAATTTAAATCTTTCCGGACAATCCAATAATTTACAATTATTACAGTAGATTCGGAGTCTAATTCGCTACGCAGAAATTTCAAAAAAATTTAAATTGTAAACTGCACTTTAGTATTTTTTGTCGCATGACTCGGGTATTCAAAGTATTTCTGGAATTGAATTCACAAATCGCGATATAAATTGAGGACTGGACAGTTCAAAGATTTCAGATCGGTGAATCTTTCAAGCAAATAAACATTGCGACATGATCGACTTGAGCTTCTCGATTTCAGAAAGGGGTGTTCATCGTCGAGGTGTTTCCGGACGGAGCGGCCCACAAGGACGGACGACTGCAGCCTGGTGATCAGATACTCGACATGTGTTCTCAAAGCTTCAAAGACATGGAGCACGATCAAGCTCATGCTGCGGTATTGAAGGCTTCAGGAACTGTACGTCCGATTCTCTCCTCTTAATTTTTCACCGAACAGTTCGGAATTCTCAGTGACATTTCATTCGCAGATCATTATGGTGGTGCATCGACCCCCAGCTGACAAAGGGGAAGAGACCATCGAGGTTGAGTTACAGAAGAAGTCGGGCAAAGGAGCTGGCCTCTGTTTGACGGGGTACAAGAGTGGAAAAGGAGCATACGTGTCAGACTTGGTGCGTTCCCTTGTATTTTAAAAAATAATTAACTATCCTCTCGTCCCCTCGTTTGTCAATTTGTCGCGCTTTTTTCACAAAGTGTGTTCAAAAGATCTATATAGAGTAGAATAGAAGCGCTTAGAATAGAAATTTAGTTTATTTTGTAATTTTAACTAATTTGTAAATTTAATAATTTGTCCTCTCACCGTAGGTATTAAGTTTTCGCAATATGATGTCAGTTTGTTATTAAAAACGTCAAGGGACGAATCCGAAAGTTGGAAAACCGAGGGTTAGAAGGCTAGATCCACCAGAAATATTTTACTACACGTACATTGTACTATTTCTGCTGTTTTTTTTTATTAATCTCCCGTGATATTTTTATTACAAATCCACTTGCAGTTTGAAAATTTTGAAACTTTGAACGTGGTTTGTTCACTTTCCCGGTGGCAGCGCTTTGGAGAGTGGGAAGATCTGCAAGGGCGACCGAGTGGTGGCTGTCGGCGGCCAGGACGTTCGCGAAGCTCCCGTGGAGGACATCGCGGTCCACGTGAAAGTTTCCAACCCGGTGCAATTGAAGCTGGCTAGGTTCAAATCCGCTAAGCAATGACAGGTATTTACGTATTTTACAAACATTAATTTAATTTATAATACATTCAAAGTTCCATTTATCCAAAGGATAAAACTAATTTCTCTTTACGTTTGTGTCAGTCAGAAGCGAAAATTTGTAAAATGATTGGCAAAATGATACTTATACAGTTCACAGGAAAATGAACGATATATTCAGAAAGAATTTCTGAAAAATTACACATTTATCAATTTTGTATTGCATGATATGTTATAATATTACATAATATTTGTATTTTATATTATACAGTATTTGATGTATTACATATTATTATGTACATAGTATAGTCGATTTTATATTATTATATTCACAAGTATTTGTGTGAAAAATTTTAACCAGGATGATAATGTAACAATTTGTCCAGGGTTCTGCAGGCGGAACTCGGAAAGCAAGAATTCTCACCAGAAACCACGGACTCTAGTGTGATATAACTGACTATACCAAAGTAACTATAAATACCGTATAAGTAACGCTAATTCTAGAGGAAGGAACAAAGGGAAATGCAATCTATAAATGCAATTATACGTACGACGGTATACATATATATTATATACATATAAGTCTGTAACGCGATTCGAACGATCGAAGGATATTTCAGATCTAGACACTTCTCAGTGTCTCACGCGCGATTTTATAGAGAAACATGAAAAAGAAAAAAGAGAAGAAAAGAAACACGCAGTCTCGATAATTATAATTAAAAAAATTGATACGTCTGCGCGATGATTTATCGACGATCCGAAAGATTCCGTCTGCCACGGTTCAACATCCGAGCGGTCGATACGAATACTTCGCGAGACCCGTTATTATACACTTATTAGAATAAATAAACACAGAGTATTTATGCAGTTAGAGCGATATTATATTATATATATATTATATATATATATTGTAATAGCCACGTGGACGTGTATCACGGTGAAACGAGGTTCGCGAAAGAGGTCGAAACTCGTGGAGAATGTACAATACTCGGAAAAATATGATCGACTTTTTCTGGAAAAAAGAAAAAAAAAATGAAGATAGTGAAACGTTTTCTCTGGAGAATCTGTTTCTCTGTCAATTTTTATTTAACGTACTTTTGTTAACAAAGAAGAATTTTGAATAGAAAAAGGAAAAGACTTTATATGATTCAATCGGAAGAAAATTTAAGGAAATTGGGACGAATTATTTTTTCATTTTCTCTACTTTGTTTAATTCTCGAGAGATGTTAAATCTGATGAGAAAATCTCTCTAATATATCTCTTGAAAACTAGCAAACTAGTAACATAAATGTAAAGAAATAGCGCTGTATAAATATATTCGATAAAATCGAATGGAAATATTCAGGAGGTAAATGTTCGAAAAGTGAATACTCTGGGAATTATTAAAAAAAATATCGAAGATATTCAACGAAAAAGAAAAAGAGATTTAATTTCAAGTTGCTAAAATAATTTTGAAAAAGAATTTATATTTGAGAAAGCACGAAGGATTACTAAAAAGAAAAAAAAAAGACATCTCGAATGAATTCATAAATTTACAATAATTCTGCGAGCTCCAGAGGAAGAAGCAAGACCAAAAAGTCAGAGAAATCGATCGACACGTTTTCACGTGTTTCCCCCTCTTTCCGGACCAATTCCAACCGTGTCTTCATACGAACAGAGATATCTCGCTTGTACGTTTCGTATCACTTACGTTTAAGTTAGGCGACTTAGGGACTTAGGCTAGCGCACGATAGCGCACGACCGCGCGAGTTTCGAAGCTCGTAACAGAAAAAAAAACAAAACACGAGGAATGAACGTTTGAACGTTCGTTCAAGAGAACAGAGAAAAGAAAGAACAAATTCTAACTTCCTTCGCGATCGAGTGATCTAACTTAGAAAAAGAAATAAAAACTCATGGGTTCGATGAAACGAACACGATCGAGCCTCGTTGCATTTTTAACGACCTGACGATCTTTTCCAAGGAAAAAGAAAAAAAGAAAAAGAAAAAGAAAAAGGAGAAGAAGAAAAGAAAAAAGTTAAAGGAGATGACGATGGATTTGTTGAGAGGTTAGACTGGCTTGTTGATCGCGTATAGTTCAATTTATCCTATTATCCTAGTCGTTAGTGTAGAGATCTCCGAATGAGCGAAGAAAAGCTTGAGAATTTCAGTATAGAAGTAATGGAAATTAGGGAGAACGAGAGGGTTTTAACCCTGCTGTTCTCCCCGATTTTTTTTATCATCGAACGTTTTCTTTTTTGTTGTAATTTATTTATAAGAGGAGTGGAATATTCAAATTAACTCTCAACTGATATCCGCTGAATCATTTGTCAACTGTTTAACTTTTGTCAAGGAAAACATCAAATGCAAAGTAAAATTTTTATTCCGAACCAACAACTCTAAAATTTAGCAATCAAATCAATCTTGTACTAAAAACTGTACTAAAAAAAAAGCATAGAACGTGCTCGATTAATAAAAAGTACAAAAAGGCTTTCGTAAAACGGAAGGTCGGAAAAATTTTTATCAAGTCCGCGCGAGTATGACAGATTATACAAGGAAACTTTCTCCCGTGGAAAGTAATCAGCTATTGAAAATCATTGGTTCTGGTTAAATTATTGATTCGATTGTTTTTAATTTGGTTGGATTTTACGGCTGATTTTTACCACGGAAAATGCAAAATACGAAATAAAATCAAATATTTGATCGATAGGATTAATTAGGAGGAGTAACGTTCGTGATTTTAAAAGTGTTGATAATTAAAAAAATAATATTTATTTTACAACAATAATAAAAGTAATAAAAATAGTATTTATTTTACAACAGACCCAAGGAGAACAGCAGGATTGAGAGAACGTAGCGAGACATTTACGGTCGCGATGGCCGATTTCGCGCGAATGCTCCCTCTCGAATTTATTTCCCGTATTTATTTCAGGAACGAATATCGAGCTTAGGGTGATTCGATTTTGTTTTCAACTCGATATTTGAGTCTTCGATTCGATTCGAGCGGCAGAATTAGAATTTCACTTGCCTCGTACAGCACGCGAACGTTTAATGTTAGTTGCGTCAAAGTGTACATATAGGGTGATTCATTTTTGAATGATGAATAAACGGATCATACTTGCACAATTGGATGTGGTGGTTATTGGCGAAATTCTGTGAATTGCGAGTCACAAGTTGTTGGTTATTAAATTCACACACGAAATATTACGAAATCACAAATTATTCTATTTAATTTGTAACACTGCAAATTATTCTATTCCACGCGAAATTATAAAATTATGAAAGAGAGGGAAAAATCTGTAACTTGCGATTTGCCTTTTTATATATATATAATACTGATTGATAAATTCCAAGCGACGGAAAATTTTGTTAAACAAAAATCATAGATTTCTCCACAGACAAAGATGAGATTTAACTCAACGAAATGTGAAAATTCCTGTTTAAATTTCCCTCTCCGTTTAAAAATAAAAACTCCATTGGATAAAAGACTCGCGTGGATAAAAATTTGGTGAATTTTGTACATTCGTTTTCGTAGCAAAAGTTCTGCAAACTTCATTGTAAATAATTTCGAAACGTCTAATTTAATTTATCATTCATCCAATCGTTGTTCGATCATAATCGATCATAATAATTTCTCTTCTGTTAGTTCAACGAATTAATTACCAATTGCACCGTGATACGTTCGTTATTGCACTCATTATCGCATCAACATTAATTTCCAAGTTTCTGACTTTCGTCTCGTGGTGTGCGCGAAATCCATTTGAAACGGATCACCCTGTAGATGTCTATCTGTCAGCGTATGCACTGTAAAAGCTAGCTGTGTTCGTTGCTTTTGATTTCGATACACCACCATCGAATTGAGATATCGAGGCCACGTTCTAGTAAGGTAGTCAATGAAATAGTAAAAGAATCAACGTGAACGTTGAGTCGTACGTCGCGCGAATTGTTGATCGTAAATAACAAACACCTGTTTATATAGATGCATGCATGCACATGTACGTGGACACGCGTATACATACGCTGGTCGGCTAAGCAGTGTCGCGACAAGTTCATTCTAATTTATTCAACATCTCGTCCAGCTCCTCAAGATTATTTTCCCTTTTTGTGAGAAAGTCGTGATTTTTCGCCACTTTGGCGAAGCAACTCGAATAACTACTGAAAGCGACATCGTCATGCGCGTTGAAAGTGAAAATTTGGAAATTTAGAGATTTTTAGAGAATTTCTAGTGTACGAAAAATTTTGGAGGACTTGAAGATTGAAGAATTCAAGGGTTTAAAACATTAGAGTATCTAAAGAAAGAAATTCTGAAGTTCTAAAGTTCCAAAATTCCTAAGTTTAATATTTCGAAAGTTCGAGGTTAACAAGTCAGGAAAGTTATACTATGAGTCAGTTATTCTTAAAAATTCCCCAATTGCTAGTAAAATTTCAAACTTAAAAATTCCCCAATTTCCATTAACGATCATTGGCTCTGTGCCTACTGTTGACCAATCAGTGTACGTATACGCTGCCTAGACTCATGTTGGCAATCTCGCTTTTCTTATCGAAATCAAAGGTAATTCGCAAGGATAACCGTTGCACCAAGCATTCGTGATCGTTCTGTTGGCACGTTGCAAAACAACGTCATGCCGCGATGGCGAGGCACCGATTGTAAAATAAAAATACAAAAAAAGCAAAAACAAGAGAAAGAGAGAGAGAGAGAAAAAAAACTAAAAAAAAAGGAAAGAAACTGTTGCAATGAAGAAGCGTGAACGTATTGTCCGACGATCGAACGAAAGAGAGAAAGAGAGTGTGTGTGAGAGAGAGAGAAAAAAAGCGAAAGAAAGAGAAAAGAACACGAGAGTTGAGAAATTATAGAAGCTTAGTGCTAAATTATAATATATTTGCAGATCACAGAAATAGATTCAGGATACCGACCGAGTATCTTGAAACGCCTTCGAAATTCGGGGAGCAATACAATCGAGCCAATTTTACAGTCAACGACTCGACTTATTGATCGTTATGATATGATTCGCGCCATTATTACCGCCATTATGAATTATTGTCCACGGTTATTATGATTACCAATTATTACGACGAGATTATTCTAGTCCCTGTTATCGCATGACACTGATCATTGTAGCGCGGCACTCTTATCCGAAGGTCACCAGGAGAAAACATGACAAAAGAGAAACAAAAATAAAGGAGGAAAAAAAAATCAGAAAAGAAAAATACAGAGAGATCTATCGAAAAAGTATCGATTGCGATGGTATTTGTTGCAGTATAAAAAGTCGCGCTTGTGCACGCGTTGAAATCTCTCCCTACTCTCTGCTTTATCCTCAGAGCAAGGTAAGTGAATGATTACATATGTACATACTTTGTCTGCGAGTGTGATATTTTTCCTGGTCGGTATTTCAGACTCTGAGATCTATTCTATCGTTTAGTCAACGCATTTACTAACAATAAGCAGGATTTTCCTGGTCGAGATTTATTACTCTATCTGTGAAATTGGTGCAACGTTGTAGATTTAATTCAACGTTAATTTAACGACGATGAAGTATGTTTCGAAACTTGCACGTTTTCTAATATATTATAATAATAACATGCCTAATATATCGTGTAAAATTTTAACGAATTTAGTATTTGATTCATCTTCAAAGAAAGTTTCAAAGGATGAATCAGGCAAATCCAAATTGCAAATTACTGAAATATTGTATAATTTTATCGATAAAGTCTAATATCTTTCAATTTACGTGGTTAAAGAATCTAAAAAATTTAAATTAAAATGAAAAAAGTATATAATCCAGAATTTATTTATTTGCACGTAAATTTCTTCACTTAAAAAAATCGACCAAATTTCTGCAATTTCGGTGAAGAACTAAATTGCTTCGAATTATCTAAATCGAAAATCGCATTTCGTATTCATGGACGATCACTACGAATGTCACTATCTGTTTTTCTATGAATTTCATCGGTGCTCTTCTTTCACAAGCGTGCTCGCTGGCCTTCTAAGTGGACCAAAGAAATCGTTTATTGGCCTCAAAAGTGGGTTACCGGCACGGGGCTTCGCAAACTGTGCACGATTAATTAACCATAAAAAAAAAAGAAGAAAACGAACGTAATGTTCATATACTTGTTCTAATATTTGCATACATAGTAATCACTTTGATTAATAAATTTTTATTTCCGTGAATATTATGCTGTTTGTTACGTAAACACCGTATATTTTGGTGTCAAATGTAGCAAACACTTTCTTTTTTACAACGTTAAATTCCTTTAATTTGAAAGATAAAGATATCATTCTTCAAAAAATAAATGTTGTAATTTTTGGAATATTACAAAATTGCTGTCTTTTTTTAAATCTTGCAATTTAAAAACATGTTTTGAATATTTATTTAACTCAGTGTTTCTTCGTAAGTAAAAGTATTAATTTCTTCGTTGCTGTAAAGCAACAAAATTATTCTTTTTCCCATTTTACGGTTTTGCAAAAGAGAATATTTGAAATGTTCTTCAATTGTACAGAATTTGTACTGTTAACTATAAAATAATATGATTTTTTTTAAATGCAAAAGTATTTTAGTTCGCAACTACATACATTTTTCTTTATCCTATACACTCTGGCATGTTCCAAGTTTCAATTTTAAGTTTAAAAATAAATTTTTCGTACTTTACGACACTGAGATACGAAGATTTTGCAAATTATTCCAGGAACGAATCTTAAATAATTGCAAACCGATCAGTAAAATAAACAATCAAAAAATACCAACATTTCAACCGCGTCGTTCAAATTTCGCAAAATTCAACGAATATCCGCATTTCCCTCGGTGCAATAATCCGAACTGCACGATAAAATCTATCGTAACAGGCGTTTCCTTTATTTTAAAACTGAACCAACCTTACGAAACTGCGTTTCCTTCTCCGCCAATCGCCATTACGATCGCCGCGATCGCTCCTCTTTTCATCTCTGCCGTTTCGTTCCGTTTCCACGCGCACGCAAAACGATCACGTCGAAATGAAACGAAACCACCTCTAGTTTCTCAATCAAGCCTTTTCAGTCTCTTTCCCAGAACGCTCGAGATTTCGTAGAAACGGTAACAAATAACTCGACAAAACTCTCGACTTTGAACCTTCGAAGAAACTTATATCAACGAAGAGGGCGTCGGATTATCCGAAAAAAATCTTGATCCGGTGGTTTCGTTTTCTTCGTTTCTCGCTCATTTTCCAGACGTATTTCCGGAACGACACGGATCGGCTGGTCGTTTCACGCGGCGTTTTTCGCCGCGTAAATCCTCGCCAGGTTGAACTTGACTCGAGGCGAGTCGTAACTAGCAACAGGGAAAGGAGGAAAGCCGAGGAGAACGAATTCGCGGTCGGCGATCGCCGATTATCGCACCCTGGATTTCAAATCCATTCTACAACACGTGTGAGCGATGATTTCGCTGAGTCTCGATATTTTTTCATTTTTTTCTTTTTTCTCGTTGCTGTGTCAGGTGCTTTTGACGAGAGGTTTGAGAAGATTGTAGGTACAGGATGACTCACGATTGATGGTCGTCGTTTGAAAGTATCGAGAATGTCGGTGCTGGTGAATCTTAGAATAAACGCTACTTTAAAACTGGAAAGAGTAAATAATGTTTTATGCAACGATGAGTCTGTAAAATATTAATATAACCAAATCAAAAGAGCAATTGAATGCTTTTGTATATATAGGATTATATTCAGATTAATTAATGTTGAACTTGAACAAATCGTTAAAACAGTAGGAACCAATTAGAAAATTTGCTGGGATTTTATCAATTTTAAAGAATTTTTTGAAAATAAAATTATACATTATATACAACTATATGAGTAGGATAAAATATCTTGAGACTTTAAACGAGAATGGACATGTAAATTTAATTTGATTAATTGAGGAAATTTAACAATTAATGTACAGAATTACAACGTACAATATAATATTGTATTATTATATGAATTTGTACGCAAGAATATACGAGATAAAGCATCTATTATGATAGATGAGGATGAAACGAATCTCAAATCTCTAGACTTCTTTAATTCATAAATTAATTTCTAATCATTCGTAGTTTGATCACAACGTGACAAATACTTCAATTTCTTCAAATTTCACATAATTGTAAAATCTTTGCGATACAAAGTAAATCCTTAGTACCCCAGTACGATTCGTCTGACTGAAAGGCCCAGAAGCAACTGTTCTGACTAGGAAATGAAGACGACTTTTTTGCCATAAAACATTTGAATCGACGGAAAACAAATTACGCCACTCCTACTCGAGGTCTACGCCACGCCCCCTCGCGAATCACGTAACGCAAATCAACCAATCGCTAATTTTCGTTGCATCAGCGTTGCACCTGAGGAGGCCCGATATTCTGGGTTACCCCCGCTGAAATCACTTTCTGTGATAAAATATAAAATATTCCACGAATCAAATGAAACACTTTAACTTTTCAAAATCTACGGATCTATCTTTGAATCAGCCTGTACGCTTCTCGAACTTCAA
Source organism: Melipona quadrifasciata (assembly GCA_001276565.1). Lineage (NCBI taxonomy): Eukaryota > Metazoa > Arthropoda > Insecta > Hymenoptera > Apidae > Melipona > Melipona quadrifasciata. The sequence continues at coordinate 864,088 of KQ435830.1, read as the reverse complement.
CAGCTGGCAAGAAAGTAAGTCGTTGGACGCGTTCAATTATAACGAAACACACTTTAAAGCCAGCTGATTGAGATCGAAGCCCCAGAGAGCCACTATTCGTGTCTCCTTCGCGAACAATCGGTTCGCCTAATCGTACTTAATCTCGCCACTCTTGAAGCAAGAGTAATCCAAACGGATTCGTCGCTTCTCCCGTCGATTTCATCGCACGAACGCCTTTCTCTAACGATTTTTCACCGCCATAATCGCCCGGCGAGACAGTGAAAAACATCGGTCGCGTAGTTCTGATCGATTATCCCGATTTTCGCAACAAATCCCTCCTCTTCCACGTGAGAGAGGAAAACGAAATTCGATCGATCGTTTCGGCGAAAATGCGAGACGATAGTTGTGCAAAAAAAATAGAAAGATTTCAATCTAAAGGTTTACGTTTTTATACATGTACCATTAGGGCAACTAGAGTCCCATTTTATTTTCAACCAATAATTATATATCGTTGCCGAAATTTTTATCATTGTTTATCATTGTGGAAAAAGTAGAAAGATTTCAGTCTGATACTCTTTGCAGGATAATTGAAAAATATTTATATTTTTGCAACGTAATTAATTCTTAAGTGAAACATTGAATGTTTCGTTTAATTTTTAATTAATAATTGTATCGTGTGTTGATGCAATTCTATCACTATCTAAAGATTTATGTAATTTTAATTACGTTTCGAATACTGCAAGATGAATGAATTTATTCCTGTAAATTAAATGTAAACTTCAACATTTAGAGATGAAATTTGGACTTGAAAAAATCCATAAAAAATGCAAAAAGATCTAAAATACAAGTATCACGTGTTACTTTTCGTAATTTCACCTTCGACTTTCTTTTTTAGTAATATCCTTTGACCCATTTTTTATCTCGAAAATTAATTGCCTCCTTCAACTTTAAAATTTGTGTGTCACTCTGTCGCAAATTATATCATTTCATACCAAATTGAATTCTAAAGTCGATAACGAGTTTCTAAACTCTCGCCTTTTAGAAACATTCCTCGCGTGCAGAACGCACAAATTGTCTCACGTACGGCGTGTATAATCAGGAAACTAATTTCCCATGCAAAAATAAATTAAGGAAAAGACGGAGGCCCTTGCAGCGAACCTCGCTTACTTCGTAACGATACGAATTTTGAAATTCATCCAGTGTACCTACCGTTGATTAAGTTTCCATGCGGAAACTTTTGGACGAACAAAGGTTTCCTGTGCTTGCGTTTTCTTTTCTTTTCTTTTTTTTTTTTTTTTTTTTTTTAATAATTCTTCGTCTCTGTTGTATGTTTCTCAGCAAACATTTTTTAGTCCCGTTTTGGTAGGATATTTTTCAACCCTGCTGTTTGCAGGCTGGAAAAGTCTGAATTCTAATTAGGGGTTGAAGGACTCTTGACGAAACTTTAGCGTCCGGTTAAATATTTGTATTGCAATACTCGTGGGGTTAGACTGGATTTCGAATTTAATAAACTTTCGCTTGTTCAAAGAAGTTTCGCGCCGCTGGATGCACCGTTTATGTCAATGCCAACTTATATGCAGGAATTTGTCAATCCTGGATTCCAAATTCAAGAAGTTTTACGATGTTTATTTTTCGCTTGGTAAATTGGGCTATTTCTTTTAAACAGAAAGGAGAAAATGATACTGGAATTTCGTCGAAATCGTTTTGGTTAAATTCACTGTGACAATTTATTAATTGGACGCTTAGAAAGTTATCCTGTTTTGATATATATTTAAAGACAAAGAAGATTATTCCTAAATATTAAAATTCCATCAGATGTTTCTGCTAAGTCAGGTAAAAATTTATTAATTCAATATCAAGTTCTTTAAATTTAAGAAGTTTTACTAAATTTGACTGATTTCTATTTAGAAAGAAAAAAAAAAAAATTAAATTATAATTAGCCTAAATAATTTGTCACTTAGAAAATTATCCTATTTTTATATATATTTAAGTACGAGACAATTTACTAAGAATAGTATTATATTAGAGATAATTTACTGGGAATAGTATTATGGTTTTATTAAATGTAACGATAATAATGATAATAATAGCAATGTTATAAGTAAAGAAAATTGTTTGCAGTTCAAGAGAGACAAAGAGAGAGAGAGATGCAGCTTTAAGGTGTGTTCTAGCTTGAAATTAACGGTAAAACGCACTGAAACTAAACAGAATACATAATAATGTGCTTCCTCCTGCGTGATACACTTACATCACAAAACCATTGAAATTATAATCCAAGGATTTACTGATCAATCACTTTGAATACTTCCGGCCAATTTGAAGTTCTATCTTGGATCAAATTGCACGTTAATTAAGTCTCGCGAGAATATCAATAGTATACTTGTACAAAAATTATTTACCTTCAAACGCCCGTTACGTCAACGACGTAGAAACTTCATACTCTGACGGGAAGCTTCGGTAGGAATTTGAATTTGAAATTAGAATAATGATCTAGTTTGCGTATTTTTTAATAACTTGAGCATCGTGAGCATTTTCTTTAATTTTTTTCAATGAACATAATTTTCAACACATTCTCGATTGTTATTCGTTAAACTACAATTTCATTCTTTGGTAAAATGAACGCGATGTATTAATGTCACTTGAATTCTGCATGAAAATTTGCTGATTAATTATTCATTCGGTTTTGTAACATTTGAATAATCTTGAAAATATGTGAGAGGGTAAACAAGTGTTTCAGAAGACGCCGGTGGTACATAAATTACAGAAATTAATAAATAAGTGCACATATGCGCTTGTAATAATAATTGCAAAGTTAAAACAGAGCTACTCAAAAAAAAAAAATTGAAAAATATGTAACAATCTCCTTTCTGCCGTTTGCTCTTCTTCCAAATCTATAAAATAATCTTCGTGCAATTTTATGTGATTGTATAA
>KQ435830.1:811508-847283 GCA_001276565.1 Melipona quadrifasciata | reverse complement strand
CTATAATATTTATAAATATTTATAATATTTATATATAACAGTGTAATATTCGAAAATTTATACATTATTATATATGTGATCCAACACTTTCGTGTATCTATATTCTTAAATTCTTATGTTTCTGCATTTTTATATGTCCACGTTTCCACACCGCTATTCGTTTTCAAATTTATATAATTTTTGCATTCCTACATTCCTACAACTTTAAATTTTTAAATGTAATTTCATCGTTCCTACTTTCTAAAATTATACGTATACATTCATATGGTATTTAAATAAAATGTATAAGTATTAATGTAAGTACTTTTATTATATACAATTAGCAATTAATTAAATTAATGCATTTAATTAAATATTCATAATGCATACTTATACGTGTTAAATATTCACATACATTTCGTTAAGTGCACTTCATGTATATTTACATTACGACAAGTACAATTTTCTGTGCTTGAAACTTCCACGAAACTTTACAAAATTAATCAAACAATTTTACATAAACATAAATTATCTGCCTACTTCAAAAAAAAAAACTCACTCAACTTTTATAATATATCCTACATCTTCGTCTCGCCAGCATTAACCCATCATCCAACAATCTATCGCCCGCGCCATCAGAATTCAAAGACCGCGAGAGAAAAAAGAAAGAAAGAGAAAAAGAGAGAGAAGGCGAATTAAAATTCACAGTAACCACAACAACGCGATAGTACGCCATTCGTCACAATTCGTGTTTGCTCCCGGCGCGCACGATTCACCCATTACCGACGCAACCCGTTATTCACCGTTCGGCCGTTCAATCTCCAAACTGGCTTCGAATCGTCTCACGAAACAACATTTCACGCGCGATAAATTCAAATCTGGCAGGATACGGGCCTCGCCGAGTTCCCTGATCGCGGCTACGTACGAGAAAACGCCAGCGAAAATGGTAGAAAATTTGCCGAGGGCATCGGGCACGTACGCCGGACGTTACAAATTGCACGATAGTAGCAGCCTATAAAACGTCTTCGCGGCCGCCATTAGGAGGGCTCCTACGTTGCACTCCCTCCTTGGCGAGGCAACAGAAACGAATCTACGGGAGGAAACGTTACGTACGGCGATACTTCGCGACGAGTGGCCCCACAAGTACGATCCGAACAATTGATACAAGTGAGACAAAGTGAGGCGATCGTAAGCACATTAGCGAACGTTTGACCAACCGCCGGGCAATGGACAGTGGAGTGGTACTCGGGAGACGCGTAAATGTGTCTTCTTTGAAATTTGGATCGTCGAGAGCGAAAGATTGAAGCCACGAGGTCAGATCATTGGTTATCGCTACGTGGACCTTCAGATTGCTCGATGTTCCTTTCGTTACATTTTATGTACCTTCGCGGTCTGCTTGGGAGGATCGAAAATGTAAACGCTTGTTGCTAGAGCATGTATGAATGTGTATTCTTTGAAATTTTGATCGTTTAGTGTGAAGGGGTTAGAGCGAGGTGAAGATTTCTTTAACTACGAGTGTCTCACTTTTGGTTCTTGTTGCGTTTTCATGGATGCGCAGACTTTAAGATCGTTTGGTACTTTTTTAAATTAAATCTCATAATGTTTATTAGCTATATTTGAAATTCTGAGTGTGGAAGATTGGAATCAGGTTTTAACTACGAGTGTCTCACTTTTGGTTCTTGTTGTGTCTTAATGGATGTGCAGACTTCAGACTTTAAGATCGTTTGGTACTTTTTTAAATTAACTTTCATAATGTTTATTAGCTATACTTGAAATTTTTAGTGTAAAAGATTGAAATGAGGTCAGGTTTTAACTACGAATGTCTGATTTTTGGTTCTTGTTGCGTTTTGATGGATGCGCAGACTTTAAGATCGTTTGGTACTTTTTTAAATTAAATCTCATAATGTTTATTAGCTATATTTGAAATTTTGAGTGTGAAAGATTGGAACGAAGTCAAGGTTTTAACTACGAATGTCTGATTTTTGGTTCTTGCTATGTTTCAATGAATGTACACACTTCCAGACTGCTTGATGTTCTTTTCACTAAATTTTATCAGTGTTCTGATTGAAGAATCGTCAGGCAATCGAGAATGTACTCAGAGGATGTGGAAGTTCTTTGATTATGTATTTATTGAATTTTGGTATCAAAGGGAATTCTAAAGAAAGAAAGTTGAGACTTAAAATTTCCTCCAAATTTTGTAAATTTATAATACTTTTTATATTTTCTCTTTCGCTTTCTTATTATATCAGAAATATCGTACGAAATTTTATTAAATTCTACGTACACAGTTTTACAATTTGTCGTCGAAACTGCTTCCCATTGTACAAAATTACACGCAGATTGAGCATGTTAGTGTCTCCATAATGATTTAATGAACAGTTCCTTATTGATGCGTCAAACTCTCGATAAACGAACGTGAAAGCGATTACGTGCAAAATTGGGCCATTCATCGGGCCGCGATATTAATCGTGGAAATTGTCGAACGATGCTCGACATCGAAATGCAATCGTGCTCGAACGTTTGCAGGAAGAATCCAGCATGAAAATCGGCTACGCGAACGTTTGAAACAAGAGCCAGACACATTTTACATAAAGCTTCGTTCGTTCCTTCTTCGCAACGAGGTTATCGAAGAGTATTACTTCGATGGTAATTATGCGAAAGATGAGATTGAATCGTCACTTGAAGCTTCGAACGGTGAAACTTGATGAGAAAATGAGAAGCGTTATCGGATGAGTTAATAATTCATTTTGCCACAATTAAATTATTCGAACGTACAGATCTGATTAAAAATGTGTAAGTTCGATACGATACGGTCGACGATTTTGAAGCGAAAAATTTATTGCCTCGGACAATGAAATGAATTTTAATAACGTACACTGACGATTAAAACAAGTGAATTTCAATATTGATTATTGGACGTCGAATGTTTAAAAATTGTAAAAATATATATATATGTATGTATGTATATACGCAGGCAATGTGAAACTCTACGCGGCATCTTTGATAAAAATTTTAAAAAAGTTTTGCAAAAAAACATTGCGTCAGATATTGATAGTGATATACGGAAAATATCAGCGTTGTACGTTGCAAAAATATAGAAATTCGGAAAGAAGAGATGGGAAATATTCCGACGATAACTACGTACAATGTTTCAGTGAAAATACATCGAGGAATTGATAAAAAAAAAAAATATATAGAAGGCAGCCGTAGCGCGTGGTGCTTTTTTACGAAAATATTTGCAAAAATTCAGGCATTCATGGAGATCTACAAGCAACAGCTTCGTTATTAATGTCTTAAAATAGTAACAGGGACTTGAAAATTTATAGTTATGGGCGAACTTTACTTGAAAACCTATGGTCATTGACGCGAGCTGTGCATGGTGTCTTTTAAAATTGACAGAAAAAATACGAACAGCGTCTTTCAATCAAAACTATCAATAGAAGCTTAGAAATTTATCTCAAATAAATAAATATGTAAATAATGTATACAACATCTTTCACAAACTTCATATTTATTTATTCTTCACAATTTTCGCACGAGAACTTGATATTTCTGTTACGATCTTTTAACATTATGATTTTAATAATTTTTATTTTGCCAATGAACGTTTACAAATAAATCGGCATTCGCAAAAAACTTTAAATAAAAGCTAAGAGATCGGCGAGAATACACGTACGAGCGATCCAAAGCTACACAGATGCGTTGGCGATGTATCTATATCAGAACACGACCGTATCAGAGATCTATCCTCCGAAATAAAATAATAAAAAAGAATTTCCTCCTCCCGTGCACGGGATTTATATTTATATATATATGTGCATGGGGATATAGAAGTCGAGAACGAGACAATCGACAGGTACCGCAGTGGAAAAAATATGAAGCGCCGCTAGAGTTCCTGATAAAGAGAGGAAGCGACGCCCGGCCTGTATTTACAGAGGCCGTGCGCAAATCGGGGCCATTTATTTGGCGTCCGAACAGAAGAAAAATGGTAAGGATAAAACGTTGGCGGAAGTTGGACGAACGAATTCACGGGGGCGAGGCCCGTTGTCCCGATAATGTTGCAGTTTACGTCCGTAAATAACACACCGGCGCGCATACCGGAAGGCATGTCCTCGCGTTTTGCCTCGTATGGTCATCTAGGTTGCATCGACGAGCGCGTTGTACGTTTTCGCCTTCTTCTGCTTGTCGTCGCGTGCCGATACACTGTGCATTTCCTCGAAATAATAACGCGTTCTGAAATCGTGCGCACGTTGACTCGTGAAAATATTCTTTATAATTAATTGTAATTATTTAAACAGACACGTTGCAGGCATTTTTATCGACACCGTGATGAGAGACGACTATGGTGGTATACTATCGATGGAATATGAAGCCGAGTTAAAAATACGTAATACTATAATGTGTTACATTTGTATATTTTTCTCACAAAATTGTAGATGTTTTCGACAAAAGATTAATAACAAAACGGTAGAACGTACAGTGATTGAAAAAATTTATCACGCTCGTTTTCGCTGGTTCGTCAGATTATTGCAGCTTGTCAGAATCAGAATTTCCTAGTACACGAAAATCTCACTCAGACGTAATTGATTTCGTCGAAACGTATCACCCGTCATAATTGCGCACTAAATAACTTATCGCCAATTACGAATTATTATTTTTAACTGCGAATATTTGAACGCATGAATATCTCATGAATGCTCGATCATAATAATCACGTATATTCTATCCGATTATGATAATCACGAACATTTACATGATTACCCGATACTCGAAAATTATTATTTGGTAATTAGTAAAAGAGGGTATAATAATATCGCGATAAATGCAATGGCGTGCGAGTGCTTCCTGTAAATTGCGGCTGACCCACTGACAAAGTCGATTTAAAAATCGAAATGCATTGCACGACATTTATCCGTGTGGTTTCTCCCGGGTGAGATTTATCGGATCGGATCGGATCGGATCGGATCGTTTCGTCCAGGATATTTGCCAGGTTAGATCATTGTCGGTAGGAAGAATAAAATAGTCATAAACTGTGACATGGCAGGGCGCAAACTCGAGCAGTGATACACGCGAGCATGGTAACCTATCGATTCCAGCCATTCGTATATTCCGAATGAACGGCCTCCACCGATGCGTTAATAATAACGCGAGCGGTCTCGCTGCTTCCGGTCTCTGCGCATGGATTCAAAGGCTCCCGTTTTCGATTTGTTTGCTAACGATGAATTCGACGCCGGCTGCTTTCTACCCAGACCCACCCACCTCATCTCGAAAAACCAGACGACTCCGCTTTCGTTTTCGCTGACGAATTTAGTGCGACGTGGTTGCTTGTTACGCACAACGGGGAGAATTCTGAAGACTTTGGGGGAATTTTTTCTCGAGAAATTCTCGAGAAATTTTTACTTTCATTCCTTGAGAAACTGTGACAATTAATTTAAGAATTTTTTGGAAATTTGGAAAATGAAATCGACTTTACCAGAGTGGACTTGTTGATTTGTTCATTTCGGATGAAGAGAGGAACGGAAGAAGAATGAGATAATTCGATTTATTTTTTATCCTCTAGAAATGTTGAGTTTCTTCGGAGATTGAAATCAGGGAGAAATTTGGAATTTTTTAAAATTCTCTTTCGAAGGATTTCTTTCAGTTTCCGAGAATTTTAGTAGAATTTACTTATCACTTATCTCAACGTTAATCGAATCCCTTCGAAATCTTTCGAAAAATTCAAGTGCAAGAAAATAAATGAAAAAAAATAGATTCAACATTATATATTTACAATTCCATTTTATTCTTTAAAAAGAAAAAAAAAGAATTTAAAACATGACATAGAATTGCAAACGCGATGACACTGAAAACATCTCGCGTCGACTCGCGTCTTCGTCACTATTGAAAGAGACGTCAACGTCAAGACGTCAATTTCGTTCTTTCCACGTTCGATCAGCTCGCAGATACTTCAAACCTCGACGAATTTATTGTTTTTCGCTTCGAAATGCACTCCAAAGTTATTAAAGCGCAGACAGACACATTGTACAAAGTCCTGTCGACGAGAGGGAAATTCAAGCATTATGGTAACACGATTCCGGTAACGAGGATTACGCGATTGTTTTCGAGAACAATCATCGCCATTTTCCAACGGGTGAAAGTCGAATTAAACGAAATTATGTTGCAGCCTCTATTCCCACGATTAACTCCATACTTCCAGTTATCGTTCCTCGCGATCATCCTTGCCTAGTCGTTCACAATCGCGCGAACATTATTGCACGAGCGTCTGTCCTTTAATAGGCAACGCTGTTACGCTATTACGATTACCTTATTAATAATGTGTTTCTCGAGACGTTACGTAACGGAATCATTGTTTTCACTCGTGTACGTTTCTCATTCATCTTCTTTCGTGACTGATTAATTAATCAAGGTTAATAATAAGACTGTAGAGAAGAATTTTACTTGCGATGGGGTATCTCTGAGCGAAGAATGTCGATGTGTTCGTTAATCCATGCCTCTGTGAGTCAAAGATCTCTTGTTTGCAGATCGCGAATTTTCGTGCGTTTGTAGGAAATTTTTAAGCGAAGGAGTGTGTAAATATTCAAAATGCAGCGTTTTCCATGACATTTAATGCAAATGAAACAATTTTCTAACATTTTTTTAAATCCTGCGTCTCGTAGCATCAAAGTTACACTCGTGGTACGAATTATAGTTTCGGTTTGAAAAAGGAAAGCAGATTGCAGTTTTGCGGAATTACCTAAGGAAGTTGGGGGAGAAAAATCATAAGACAATATTATATCTTCGAAAATGTAATCTTTCGTAAAAATCCACAATCTACTCGCTGCATTTAATTCTGTGAAAATTAACAGACTAAATTTCTCCAAATGGCGTACAATTTCAAATAGCTAATCCAAAAAGCACGAATCGATTAAATCGGAACAAATTTATATTGCTATATCATAGTAGGAAGAAATAATGATTTCTTTATAGCGGTAATTTCTAGCGTTATTGGTCAATGAATACCAAAGATGAAAGAAATTTGAATTTCCTGATGACAAGCATCTCGATGGCAGATGAACGACTCGAAACCTTATGAATTTCACGGAGAAACGTACACCTACGTGGAAGAGTCGAGTTTCACCGATGTGACTTATTGGTGAATGAAGCCAAAGCTTGAATGGCACTGGTTGCGAGTACATTGATGGTATCTTCTTAAGTGGATCTGTTTCAGAGATAGTAGGTTACTGGTACTGGATCTCTTGATCGCTGGACAAGATCGATCCACGTATTCCGTTGATTAACTCCTATTTCAGGTCGATTTCATTCGATGAATATGAGATTTGAATTTCTTTTTCAAACGCGTAGTTGAACTCAATTTTCATTATGCCAGCGATGTGCATATCTTTGTCACGTGTCGCAGAGAGGTAGAAACTTTTAAGAAAATTAAATTTGCCAAGGTAGATCAGGACCATTTTTTTTCATAACTCGTAGCATGCGTGATTATTGCCATTTTTACGAAAATTAAATTTATTTAAATTTTTAAGAAAATTAAATTTGGCAAGGTAGATCAGGACCATTTTTTATTCATCACTCGTAGCATACGTGATTATTGCCATTTTTATGAAAATTAAATTTGACAAGATAAATCAGGACCATTTTTTTTCATAACTCGCAGCATGCGTGATTATTGCCATTTTTATGAAAATTAAATTTGACAAGATAAATCAGGACCATTTTTTTTCATAACTCGCAGCATGCGTGATTATTGCCATTTTTATGAAAATTAAATTTGACAAGATAAATCAGGACCATTTTTTTTCATAACTCGCAGCATGCGTGATTATTGCCATTTTTATGAAAATTAAATTTATTTAAATTTTTAAGCTTTTTCATAGCTCGTGTGACATGCGTATACGTGTCATTTCGACGTTAATTTTATTACACTGTGAAATAATTAAGACACAATGATTGTAGTAAAAAAAACTAATTTCAATTAAATGGTTGCATTTATTTTGTTGTATATTTTCGACACACTTTCACGTAGAATCACCCACTTCCTCCTCCGCACCATAATGATTGACAATGAGTCGTTCGGTATAAAAAAAATAATCGATCCCCAAGAAATGCAAACTACTCGATAATAAATGTTTTAGGTTTGATTTCACCGGATGGGTTTAATAGACGAAGTTTTTAACACAACTTGTAGCAACTAAGTTTCATTAGAGGAACTTCAATCGTTAGACTGCGAGTATTTTTTGTTTATGGAAAATTAGAAAACGCACAATCTTGTCAAATTTCTAGTCATTAATGTAATTTTTATTTCTTTAGTTTCTGTTTCAAATAATATCTATTTTTAGATCGATTTCGTCGGATGAATTTCCCCGATTTCCATGAAAAATAACAATTTAATTCGTCATTGAATAATTCACGAGCATCGTCGCATCGAGCGATGGATACTTCTGTATTTATTTCACTGGATTTTCTACATTTCTAAATCAACTAATCGACGAATATTCATAGAACAAACAAACGAGTCGAATTTTGTGAAAAAATGTGGAACAGCGAAAGAGCAGAGGACACATTGTCGAAAGAAATTAAATCGAATTAAAACAATTTACTATCTGTTCAACTCTCGATCGTACAGTTTTCACTTTCCAACTGCTTTCCAACTGTATCTGTGAATAAAACTAAATTGAACTGGATTTAGTAATTAGCAGTCCGTAACAGCTAACAAGTCTCATATGGTTAATAAACAAAAACAACAATCAAGAAAATTACAAAAAACTACTGTCAAACAAATCTTGAAACACGAATACACTCACTATAACTATCACTAACAAGTAACAACTGTTCTTATTCGCCGGATGTATAAATAACACCGATTCGCATCCCCGTAACCGTGAACTTGAGCTGCTGCAACATTCATCTACTAACTCGGCTCGGTTTGATCATTACGTAATTTTTCATTCGTAAATTGGTGTCGTCGCTCGGCTCGTAAATCCACTCGGACGGAATTAAATGCATCGAGTCGCCGGTATCTCGGATCCAAATGTCCAATTATCGTCTATTTATCTATTTAGGTGAAAGCAACAAGTCGCTCGAACGGGAGATCCGTTCAAGAAATTCCTCCAAGTTACACCTCACGTTACAAACAGTCTATCATCTAGATAACATATGCACAGATATTACGTTATTCGTGTTGAAATTAGGGAAAATAAATCTAATGAATCTGCTAGATAGTCTGCTAACAGGATGTATCAAGTTCGTTATGAACTTTTTCCAATGACGAACAGTTAACTGAATGGTTAATTGCACTGAGTGAAGATCTTTGAACCGCGTGGGAGTGACTGTTCTTTCGTTGTATTTCCATGGAATAATTAGTGAAGTGTTTATTATAGATATTATATAATACTGATATGATACTTGCATAAAACTTATATAATGTAATGTAAAATATATAAAACATAGAAATTATATTTATATTGAGCATTGTTCTATTTATTTGATCAATAGATGGAAAACTAAAATTATTTTGGTGACTTCAATTGAATTCTTTAATACGGAAGATATTTTGAAGTACTTTCGAATATCTGTGTTTGATCGTTTCACAGCCTCTTCCCTAGTATTATATATCGATATTATAATAAAATACATAACATTAGTACTACAGACAATAAAAACTTTTTCTACAGAAAAATTATTGCCTATAATATTGTAATACTCGTAATAATATTAAATACTGAAAACACTTTCGATCCTTACGACAGTATTCTGAGCAATAAACAATATAATAAAATTGAAATAAAAATAATATAATAATATAATAAAAATTAATCGTATCAAAAAGTCAAATAAAAATTATATTATCAAATACTATAAAATATGGTAGAATTATAAAATGACATCATCGAAATTTGCACAATGGGGTGGAAGAACTATCAAACATCATTCGCTGATACCACAAACCATTACTTTCCATTACTTTCTTTCATGCCAAACGAAAACCAAAGTATTCTCTTAAATGTCCCAGCGCACGAGGTGAAAATCAATTAGAAGTCACGTAGATCCATCGATCTTTCTCCAACTTTTTCACTTATTTCCAGGTCAATATCCTCCCGACGTTCGCACACAATCTTCACGCGAGAGAACGAAGGGAGGGAAAAAAGGAAAGAAGAAAAATAATCTCTCGCAGCCACGTTTTCTTTTTCAAACACACGGGGACCGTGTGTGTGTCCCCCGTTTGAAACAGCGAGAAGTCGGGGTGAAAATCCTGTATCAATTCGATTAAAAAAGAAAAAGAAAGGGCGGGGATTGAAGGGGGATGGAGGGTGGAGCGATTAAATTGGAATCGACGAAAGATGGAAAGAAATCGTCGGGTGTTACATTTCTATCCGGTGACTTCGTTACGTCCGAATCCAATTGATCATTTCGATTGCTTAATTAGACGAGAGGGTGGGCGGGGGTGGTTGGTTGGAATCGGGCGGATTCATGGAAAAGCGCGACACAATCAAATTTCACTGGGAGCTCGTCAGCAAGTAGGTCGACGCACGCTACGAATTTTCACCTCTCTTTCTCTCTCTCTCTCTCTCTCTCTCGTAAGTTCGATAAACGAATCTCCGTGAACGTTTGTATCGAAGGGATGGAGGACGCCTGTTATCGAGCAAGTTCAACGCCGATATTCATAGGCGTATCGCGAAAATATCAGTCTCGTTTGTTTCTCGCGCTCCATTGCGCGCCCTCTGCCCGCGCGCGATTCGTCGACGTCTACTCGATAATGGCCGAATGGTGATTTCGTGGATTTGTGTGCGGGGAGATTCGACGGGAAAGCAATTGTCGCGAGACGCGTGACGTCTCTTCGTTTCGCTCGGTGATTTGGTGAAGTTTGAAATTGGGAGATCGTTGCGGCACGAGTTGTGGATTCTAGGAAAGCAAGAGTTTCGTGTTTTTATAGGAACGAAAATATTTCGATCTCGCACAAAGGAAATCTGATAGTCTCTTTTTTTTACGAACGTTAGAAATCGGAAGCTCAAAAATTTAAGCTGGTCGTTGGAAACTTTAGAAATCGAAAGGTCGGATAATCAAGATTGCGGGAAATTTAGAAATTAAAAGAATTCAGGATTAAAGAACCCCGAGAATTAGAAATTCAGCAATTAGAAAGAATTTCGGAATCGAGAATTTAGGAATTGGGGAAATTTGGATCAACTTTGGAATTGGAAAAATTTCAGAATCAAGAGTAGAAAAAGTGCAAATCCAAAAATATTCGTAAATTAAAATATTCGAGAATTAAAATCGTTAGAAATTATACTCTCATTTATGTCTATCTGTCACCTGTGATTTTCGCACATGTGGTTTCCCACTCACGAGGGAAAACCTCGTTCCTAATTTCGGCGCGCATTCAGCTCGGAAAACGCGCGACTGGGGTCATTAAACTATCAGAGACCCACCGTTTACCGCAGAAAATTCTCAAACTACCAAAACTGATCCTTCGTGGCCTACAATCGCCTGAACTAAAAACTCAGGGGAATGAACCGTGTTTCGTGCGTCGTCGCGGCAAAGCGGCGAATTCACTCGAGTTTCCTGCACGAGTGTTCCATTCATTCCGCTCAGACGCGCGACGAAAACGCTCGCCTCTTTGCCCCCGTGCTCTCCAAATAATTAAAAAAGTCGCGAATAAAGACTTCTCCACGACGCGAGAACGCCTCGAAAACGCGGCTTGTCGTTCGTGGTTTGCTCCGCAACGCTCGTTTCGTTTTTCGTTTTCGTCGCGTGCTCGTTAACGCGCTTACGTGCAGGCTCGTGCATATTATCACTGATTTTGACTAGCTGGGGTAATTCAGAAAATGAGGCCTCTTCAGGTGCAACGTTAATGCAACGAAAATTAACGATTGGTTGATTTGGGTCACGTGATTCGCGAGGGGGCATGGCGTAGACCTCGAGTAGGAGTGGCGTTGTCTGGTACTGAGCAATCGCGCCTGTAATTTGTTTTGTATCGATTCAAATGTTTGCATATCGATAAAATTTTATGGCAAAAAGGTCGTCTTCATTTCCTAGTCAGAACAGTTATTTCTGGGCCTTTCAGTGAGACTAAAGTACAAGTTTTTTCGTGCAGTTTTTTCTCTCTTTCTCTCTTTCTCTGTTTTCGTTTTTGTTTTTTTCTTTTCATGAAAATGAGTCGACAAAATCGTGATTAGAAACTGCAACCGCTGAACAGAGTTGAAAAGTTGTTTCTGTTTAAACGTTGCGGGGAACAGTTTCGCCTCTTCCCTGTCGAACTTCAACCCTTTCTTCAGAACTTAAGGGTTGCGTTTAGACTGAAGACGAGGGAAACACTCGTTCGTCCGTCCAAGTCGAGGGAATTCGAGTCCAAATGAGGGTCCGTTCTTGTTCGCTCGTTGTTGGTAAATTGTCCAACTAACACTCGCTTGATTTTATATTAAACGCGCGAGGAATGCACTAATGAAATTAACTATCCAGCGGATATTCATGCATTTATCGAAAATTTGGACGTGCAAAAGAATATACAAAAACATACAAAATATCCAAAACAAAGGAATTTCTATTTAGGTTCTCTATCTCTTTGACTATGTCCTTAAAAATTTGGAAGCCCATGAAAATTCCTGCATCGCTACATTTCTGTGAACAAAGTGTGCGAATCAAAGATTTCATCAATCTATTATTTATATCAGTCTATTTTATACTTATCATTTGCTGTACAGATCATTATAAAAATTATTCTAGTAACCAAACTACCGATTTTCATGCATTTATAGAAGATTTATATATTTATATATATTTATATTTATATATACAAATATATATACAACGTATATGAAAGCTATATTCGTAGTTCAATTACCATTTATGCTAAACGAGCACGAATTTGATCTAAGCGCACTTTGAGAGTCTTCATACTTCAGATCGTGCGCGTGTACAAAGATATAAGGAGCAAGATCGATGGTTTTTGTTGGAAAGCTTCCGGTGCCGCAACCTAACGTCGCTGCGGTTTCCGGTGCGCGTGGTAATCGAAGCCGCGGCATCCGCTGAGATTCAGAAGAAAAAACTCGCCTTCCTGGCAATCCTATCGAGGCAATTATTGCCTTGCCGATTAATGTCCTTTTTTATGAAATTTTGTTTTCACTCGACGATTACATATTTTGACTCCACGTTGATCTTCAATTGGTCACTGAATAGAAAATTTGACAGATGATTTTGCAAGTAATGTAACGCACGAAGTCCACTTTCCTGTACTGCTAATGCAGTTGTTAACGAGTAAAGATATTTACGGGTGTAGTACGCGTTCAAGTGAACAACGTCTGATGGGAAATTCTCAAAAATTAAATTTTTTAAATTTAAGGGGTAATTTAGGAAGTAGCATCAGACGTTGTAATCGAATTCAAGTTCCACGCGAACTATTCCTAAAGAAAGTTTCTCATACAAATTTAATGTCGAGACTAGCTCTTACGTGAAAGAAACGTTGAATAAACTCGAAGAATGTAGCACTGAAGAATTTCAAACAATTAAATGGTAAATCTTCATCCGTTTAGTTATAAAAATATATATAAGCAAGAGATACCACGCGGTGTTAACAAACAGGAATTTCGCAGGTTTAGTTCGAACTTAATTTAACAAGGTTTGCCATAAATAAACAAATTAGATGTAACAGTGGTAGATTTTAAACAGTTTTGAGAATTAAATTTTGGCTGGACGCAACGCACATTGTAAGTTATAAATTATAAACGCAGAGCGGATAAAATTTGAAATTTATCCGGCTTCATTTAACCAGAACTCGAGACTCGAGCGCAACAAATTGAAGTAACGCATCAACAACGGAATGTAAATTGTCAATCTTTCGAAATTTCAGGAAATACACTCGGAAAATTAACGAGTCCACTGATATGTCATTTAATTAAAATTAAAAATTTTAAACCAGGTTTCTGTGAGAAATACTCGATCCAATCGGAGATCAGTTACATTCAAACAATTTTCTAACGACATAAATTAATTCATATTACAGAATTTTGAAGATTCGCCAATTTCTTAACGACGAGTTGACTCTTCGTAGAATTTTGAAGATTCTCTTTTTAATTTTTGAATGACTCGTCATCGAAATTGCTTGAAAGATCCTCCAATTTTCCACCGACGGATTAACTCATCGTGGAATTTTAAAAATTTTCCAATTTTCTAACGACGAGATAACTCGTCACAGAAATTTACAGACTCCCCGATTTTCCGATAATAAGTTAATTTATTATAGAACTTTGGAGACTCTCCAATTTTCTAACGACGAATCACAGAATTTTTAAAATTTTCCAACTCTCCAACTCGTCGAATTAATTCATGTAACTTTCCTTTAAAAGATCCTCCAATTTTAATGATTCTTGAATTATCGAACGGCGATTCGCTGCCCTCGGCCAGCCAATTAATCCTCTGGGATCTTTGTATCGTTAAAAAAAAATTCCCTGTCAATCGAATCAACGAGTTTCTAAAGTTTCGTTCCGTGCATCGACGTGACACCGTGAGTGTAAAGCAAAAATGGCACACGGAGGAGCTAATCAACTCCGTGCTGTCTGTCGAGCAACCTAAAAATCGTCATAACTTTCCCTTCGTTTAACAACGTGCGTCGCTCTTTATCATTCAAAGCGCGACCGAGAGGCGATAGACAAGGCAACGGTCTGGCACGGTGCGAAGCTACGTGTATTAAGATTCACGCATCATCGTACTTACGTCGCTGTTACCAGCGAATTATAACGACCCAGATCCGCTACCGGCGGAGAAAATGGATGCATTGCTCAAAGTAATTGGACGACCCCGTGCCCGGAATATCAGCTGAATGTCTCGTGCCTTCCAAATATCCAGGATCGGGAGGCGCAGTTTGAAATTTAATTACGTAAAATCGCGTTACTTAATCGTTGGTTTGGCCCGTGATGATGAACTCGATACACGGGTATCAAACTACGGGTGCGTTAATTAATTTCGTAAATTTATTAGAACATTGAAACCTCTATTGGAGTTGAAAAAAGTTGTACGACACGTAGTCGTAATGATTAATGTAATTTTCCGTTTTAACTCGTCATCGTTAAATAACGTTAATTGTTGCAACGCTCGAAGAAATTACAAACTGCGATAATTTTAATTGTCAGGTCATTGGGATTAATTATTAGATCATTAGGATTTTAATGCATTTAAAACCAAAACAAAGTATGTTATTCGACAGGTTCTATTTTTCTTAACTTTTATCATTACTTAATATTGGAACTTTTGATTCAATCTAATTTCGCTACGAAATATAATATAATATCCTGCTAACTGTCCTAATATAACATGGCAAAGTCATTGCAATCGTCCACCAACGATGCTACTTCAGACTCAATTACATCTTGAAGAACAGAATTGATGAACTGATGCTCTCAGAATGTGCATTTGAAACCCCAGTAAAAACTGTACAATATAAAATACTTAATATTAATTAAATAATATTGTACAAAATTAACTAATTTATATTGTACAAAATTAATTAAATTATATCGTACAAAATTAATATTAGATATTTTACATTTTATTACAAAATTTATTGTAAAATGTAAATATTCCTTCGTAGAGCAAGAATCTCTCTGGCTTCGTAATTAAATGAGACGGTTACGGTATAAAGTAGTATGAAACACGATTGAAAGTACGGGCTTCGAAACAATATCCGTCTGATATCCGTTCCCTTTCGTCTTTCCACTTTCCAGTTAAGCCAGTTATAAATTTCCGAAACATCGGCTAAATCTATTTATCTTCTGGCCGCGAAGAGGTTTCGAAATGTCTTCTGGATATTCCCAACGTGCAGCCCGATGCAAGTGCCATCGGAAACTTCGCCGTGGATTATGGAAGGTTTTCAATTAAACTAGCCGCCTTGGGATCGCACGAAACGAACATCCAAAGAAGATTCGAGTGCGTTTATTGCCGGCTCACTGATTCATCTAGTCCAACTCTAGACATCTAGCGCAATTAAAAGTGTATTTTTATACCGGTTTCAATGGTTTTTCTTTTCTGATTTTATATTATTAGCAGGATTTTTTGAATAATTGGCTGAGAATGATCGCTTTCGACCACGAAATTTCTCTCGCGAAATTCTGGCTGTCTTTGAAACTTTGAACTTTGCTTAACTTCGAGTTTCGTTCTAATTAATTAAAGTAATTTTATATCAATATAATACTATAACACTAATAACGGTCTTATTGTTTTTCGTAGAAATTTCATAAACGTCGCACGAAATAAATTCTACGTATCTATAATTTTGTCTTTTACGGACAAGAGTCTAGAATTCTAAATATGAAAATATAAATATTTCAAGTGTAATAATATCAATTCTAAATACAAAAATATAAACTACAAGTAAAAAACGAGAATTTCGAATATCTTTGTGTCAAATGTGTCACAATAAAAGTCTGTGTAGGATGCAAAGTTCGCGAAACTTGAAACTCGCGGCCGCTGTGATGTTTTTGATATCAGAAATTGCAGTACGTACAATCGATTTCGCGACGGACTGCAGCTCGGGTCACCGAGTTGGCTGATTTTCACGCGGTTTCGCGGATAAAATTGGAATTCCGCGCGAAAGGTACGTCGGAGATCGATTTAAAACGCACGAGCGAGGAGATTCCGCAATGGCTGGCAAAACGTGCGCGTCTTTCTCAACCGAGAAAAGCCGAGAAAAGCGAATCGCGATGCAACGTTGCTCACGCGGAGAAACCCACCAATTAAAAACATTGAAAGAGCTCTCGCAATTATGCCGACAAACATGCGAGACACTCGGATCGTTAATTAACGGACAGAAGATACATATTTATTTTGTTTGGCGAAATGCACGAACGATCAATGGCCAGCCTACTTAAAACGAGACCTGGTGGCGTGCAAACGCGACGATCGACGTGCAATTTTGTTTACACAGAAAAGTCTTGTATAAATCATTCGTGTACGCTTGTGCTCGGAAAGTTTAAAGTACAAAATCTCAAAGGAACGTGTGTCGACTTTTTTAAATTTTATTTTTTTTTTTTCTTTCTTTATAGAAATGAAACGATATTTAAATATAACATGTGTACATTTAAAATATTAATAGTTGGAATCATAATGTTCGTACCTTTCAGAAAATGTCCCAAATTTTTGAGCGAGTGTAAAACAGCTCGGGAAAGTATTCGAAAAAGTTAGTAGAAAAGTTTTAAAAAATTTGTAGATGTATTATACGTGTTGTGCGAAGCATTTTGAATTACGTAATATTGTAATAACAAGTGTTATATAATATATAGTACCTCCTTACTAAGAATGTATGTAGAAACTAAAAGCTAAAAGTTTATGCACGTTTCTCTAATGTCAGAAGTATTGTAATTATCAAAAATTTTAATAATTATTCATGAACACGAGCTGCAGCATTCAACATTCATCGTACTGCTAAAAATATTTAAAATAATTACTCGAAAATGAATTGAAATTTACAGAATATGCACATGCATAAAATGTCTTTGATGTAAAGACGTACCGAGTTTTCCGATATTTTCCCACAAACTAGAGGATATTAACTCTCATTTTCAATGAATCGTTGATCACACAGCTGTCAAAATAAGGTTGATAAACTTTCTTTCACAAAGTTGTAATTACTTGGCGCCATTCGGCGTGATCCAAAGTGTCGTCGATCAAAGTAAGAAAGAGTAATTAACTGAATATCCTTTCCGTCACGTGCACGATCGAGTGAAACTCGACGCGAGGGATTCGGTTAATCGAATCTTTACACTTGAATCTTCTGTCGTCTCACAGTCGTCCAAAAGCAAAAGTTGCGTTAGAAAATTGAAACATATCCAAATGTAACCTGGGAGCACCGTTGAGGGACCGTGAGATAATTGTAACAGAGAAGTAGTGGAAAAATGTGGAAACGTGGGCCATTAACACTAACCATAGAAGTTTAAAATCAGTGCTTTTGTGTTCCATAAAAAGTTTCACAGAAAATTTTACTACTCTCGTAAACAATTTTCTCGAATAATAAAATTATCATTGATATTCGTGAATGTAAGTTTCAAACTAGCATTGAAGCGACTCGAAATTATTGTTAATGCGTGTTGTAATAATTTTTGAGTAATTGAGAAACAAATTTTTCTTACTCCTGCAACTAGATGGTCATCGAACATTTTTTTCTCTTACTGGCAAATGTAAAAGCATTGACAACTTTTGTGCGAAATATACTATTTACTTCTGTATATGTTAAATACATTTTAATGTCAGCGCAAAACTAGATCATCGTCGAACATTCCTGTTTTTTTACTAGCAAATATAAAAACATTGACAACTTTTGCGTTTCCGTTTAAATATATTTTAACGTTAACGCAAACGAAAAAGTGATTTACGCGAAACCACATTAAAAATAGTTGACCCGTTTTACCTGTTTTCGTTTCGTTTTGTGCGTAAATGGTGCAAGATACAACTCTATGGTTCAATGAGAGAGACGCGACGTTCTTCGACATACACACGAAACTTTCACTTCGTTCCTCCATTATCTAGAGATCAATTTTTTCCGATTTTTACACCACTTTTTTGCATTAAACGACTCGATCGTTGATTCAGTTACTCCTGTGACAAGGCATCTGGCCATTGATCACGATCAATTGAAATAACCAACCACGCTGCTTCATCATCCGCGCCCGCGACTCCAGGCTGCATTTCAATTAACCAGAACCTGTCAAAAAGTCATCGATACGAGGGCAATTTCGATTTCGAACATTCCACTTTCGCGACCCAGATCCGCGAAAGGCGCGCGAGATATTTTCAGCGGCCTGCTCTTCCGTGTCGTTCATATTCAAGAAAGTGTAAATAGAATATTCGTGCCCGATTATTCTATTCTATCGAGGCCCCCTCGTTCGTATTCCTTCGAGGTGTGACGCTCCATTGAGGGGGGAGGAGGACGTGCTGCAATCAATCGCCTTCGATCACGATCGCTTAGTTTTCTACGCGCCTACGACCGTATGTTTCACTCGGGAAGAAAGTGCCAGCGGAACTTACGCGCGACGGAATGGCCCCCTGTTTCCGATTCTCCCGGCACGCTTCTCCATGTATAGAGCAGAATGTTTCGTACATTTTCGTATGCTTTGCGTGCATTGTGCGCGTGTTTGAAATTCCTCGCTTTATTTTGTTATCACGGCCAATAACTTCTTTATTCTTTGTGATTAAATCACTTGGGAAATTTGCTCTGTATGAATACGTGTGATCTGCAAGACGGTGCCATTAACGGTCCTTCAGAGATGCACAATTATTGCAATTTAATTAATTGGATCTTTCTGCAGACGTAAATTTTATATTATTTTTGTCATTCATCTTTTTAATTTATATTACATTATTTAATTTACATTGTATATAATATACATGAAAGAAATATATAATATAAAACATCTATATTTACATATACATTATACATATACATTAGTTGATAGCCGTGCTTTTCACTGTGAATTTAGAACAGAATCTCTGAATATACTATCACTTAAAAGTTTCCGTATACATTCTGTCAGAAAAGTATCGTTCGATTTCCTAACATTAGCAACGTTTCTCCTGCCCAAAATATTTTACGGCAAATGAAAAACGAGCGTATTTATCGTTGAATGATGCAACCAAAAGAAGGTGCAGAAATTGACACGCGG
Source organism: Melipona quadrifasciata (assembly GCA_001276565.1). Lineage (NCBI taxonomy): Eukaryota > Metazoa > Arthropoda > Insecta > Hymenoptera > Apidae > Melipona > Melipona quadrifasciata. The sequence goes on along the minus strand of KQ435830.1, from coordinate 827,667 downwards.
TGAAATATCAGTGTCAGTTTGAAAATATTATGCTATTTTATAGCGCAGATGGAGATATCTCGCAGAGGCGAGACTTTGTAACGTTTATTTCTCCAGTATGCAGCGTATACTTTTGACACTTTTTTGATAACAAAATGTATGACAAGGTCGCATGAATCGTGCGCGTCGCTGAAGATTATCTTGTCCAAATTTCACACGTGTAAAATATTTGCAAAACGTATCGGCTGCACGTAGCGTACGTACAGTGTCGTTCGAAGCACGCGGACATTTTTCTTGCAAAAGTGCGAGATCTCCGATAAATTTGCACCATATTGGAGAACACGTTCTACTAGCAATTCATTTCGCCAAAAAAAAAAACTTGTAACTGTCTTTATACTTTTGTAGATCGTGGTATACTTCCTTCCTTAAAACGTGTACCATTTGTTTTCATATTTTTGTTGAAACGTCAGAACGATAAATTCCATATTCAGCGGCGAGATCAAGCGTGTGTCGTTTGATTTTTCGACAATAAATATTTATTCGTCGAAAAAGTTTGAACAATTCAACCGTTCAAACTTAATGCCAGTGAAATACATTACGCATGCTCGTGCTGTAAAATTTACAATGCTTATAAAAGGATTTATAAATCTATAATTTGCAGAATTTTGTAAAACTCACAACACGCATAATATCATCGTATAATGTAAATCGCATAAAAACTTTACAAAAATGTTAATATCCTTGTAACGTGTACAAAATTACAAATTTATCGCAGCATGTATCGCAAAATGTTAATTTTACTTGCAAATCAACATTACAAATTTGTCGCGGATGTACGTTTTTTTTTTTTTTTAAATCCTGTATAAAAGTGGCAGATTTGTCCAGGTAGTTGTACTAGCGCGACACACGACGTAAAACAAAACTGATAAAATGTCCACTTTGTGCAACAGTGTGTAACAGCCGCGCATAAATATCAGACACGCAAGCCGCCAGGTATCAAATAAATGACGCTGTTCGAGGGTCGGGCTCCACCGTTAAGAGGCTGGTAACGAGATCTATCGTCCGAAGAAGGCGCTAACGAATCGCGGCGATCGACGCTGCGTCGACATCCTGTTTCGTCAGCAAAGCGGCGATCGCTCGAACGCGCTTAGATACCCATCGGCCATTATTCCTCTGGCTCTGCCGTTGTAAATTGAGAGAAACGCGCCACTCGATTGCCGGTTTCCCGCGCCGAATGACGACACCAGACACCTCTCCAACTCGTTGGGTTTCCACCGGCACGGCGCGCCGAGTGTTTCGCGGTCAATGGGGTGTGAGACGCGTCCTTATTAAGCGTTAAGCGGAGTGCAATCCCGCGTTAATTCGATCGGAGACCGTCGAGCACGGAGGATGGATGAAAGTACGTTTCCAGATCGTCGGGAGGAATGTTTCCAGCGGCGTCGAGACGCTCGAGCGTCCCACTTTCTTCCCGTTCGGACTCGAATTGTAAATCATCGCGTTAATTTCTCGTCGGTATTTACGGTCGTGCATTTTCATACGTGGCTTCGGGTTTCCCTTTTTTCCCGTTTTCACTCGAAAGCGCCTGTAAGGGATCTTTGGGATTCTTTGTTCTCCTTCTACGCTAAAACTAGTCGACGGTTAACTGTGAAATTTGTCAAGCAATATTGGAGAAACACGAAACTTATTTTAGTAGAAACCTTGCAAGAGGAGAGCAACGTTTCTAGAGATTTCAATGACTTTACAAAGAAAAATTTCATACAAACGAGAGCTTGCCGCTTCGTCGTGTTCTAAAGTTTGTCTACTTTCGTTACGTTAACGTCATTGAATCGGGAAATTTCAATAGTTTCGGTATTTTTTCGAAAGTAAACTGCCAGAGGAATTTCCAACGCATTTCGTGACGCATAAAGCAAAAATGTAAAAGACAAAACCTGACCCTTATAAAAAGTACGTCTTTAGACCTCCACTTTCAACTCATTTCAGTCCTTTTAGCGGAAACAACGTTCCCTCCTTAATTCTGTTTGCCCCTGTCTGTTTCCAGAAACAGCACGTACTACCCCGGCAAAAACAACAAGACCGCCCTCGAGCAAGTGTAAAAGCTCGGCAAAAATTTAGTCACGTTCCAGATGCTAGGGGAGAGTTGAATCATGTACGTCGTGCCACATCGACTCGCGAATCGTTCATTCTCCATCGTTTTCATAACGTTGTTACGCCCGTTCAATGGAACTGATTTCATTTGCCACGTACAAATTTATTTATTCTCGTTCTTTCGTCCGCATTCTTCTTTGCATTTTGAAAAAAAAATCACCTTCTCCCAGTACATTTTTAAGCCTTTAAGCTTGGAAATTAAAAAAAAAGAGCTGCGATGGATTTATTTTAAAACTAAAGTTATTAGACGAGACACGCCCTTAAAACTACAATTAAAATTAAAATTATACAATTTTTCTAAATATTATTCGATTAAATTTTTATTTTTTTATAAGAGAGAGAGAGAGAGAGAGAGAGAGAGAGACGTAAGTAAGACAAAATTAATCGAAATAATTAAATTTGTAATTTTCTTTATTATTCTAACGGGAAAAATATTAAAACATATAATCTCGCGTGAGAAAAGGTTGTGCAGGCGTGGAGTGAAACATTTGGTAAAAATATTCCAAGAGACAGAGCGAACGAAAGAAGTATTAAAATTGACACACTTGTGTGTACGAGCATTGATATTATTATATATTTAATATTTGATATTATTATTATTATTGTAATATAATTCTTCATCGTGCCGGTCATAGTCGTTTAGGTTATTGGAACAAAATGAAACACAAAACTCTTTTCTGAATGTATAATAATTAGAGGGAATACGATGGAGTATTCGAAAACTTATTTTCATGAAGATACTTGCTTGAAACATCTCAAAAATTAATCACTCTTCGAAATCTTGAAATTATTTAAATAATTTTTCATTTCGTTTCGAACGAATCCTTTTTCAGAAGATTTCTTATTTCTCAGAATAAATCTAAAAAGTTTGACTAATACCCGTCCTCTTTCGATCAATTTATTTTACTCTTTTATTGCATTAATTTCGCTCAATTATTGTTACTATATTGATTCTACTCAATTTTACTCTCTTTGTCAAGCAAACATTCTATTCTTCGAAATTATCAATGAAATTATTAAATTATTAAAACTTGCTACACAAATCGTGAAAAATTTATATTATTCGTTACACAATATAAACGAATGCGAATAATGTACAACGTTACATTATCTGGTGCCGTTCGTACAGTGTATCAATATAAGTGCACCAGCATGTATCGAGAATATTCCAAGAATTTGGCGGTCGCTCTCGTTCAAGGACGTCCTGGAATTCGTCGACCATATTCGTGCCTGTGTTTAATTTCACTTTTCCCTTTGTACTTTCTCTAGCTCTTTATGGTACTAGAACCATGGAGTTCATTCCCATTGACAGCCTCGTGCTATTTCTCTTCTCAGTGGCCAGCGTTTTCTATCAGCTCTAGCTACTATTTAGTTTAAGTGCGTTAATTGCCAACTTTCCCATTGATATTTCTCTTATTTGCGTATGAATTTTATCGATGTATTAATCGCCATTTCATCGAACGTCGAGCGTGGCTAATAGTCACGTATTATATCGCTACGCGTGTGTACCATTATGGTTGTTTTTTTCGATACTGCGAAACACTCGACTCTACGTAGCAAAGAATTTTAAAAGAATCGAATCACTTTTATTTTATTGTACACTTACGTCACCTCAATCGACTTTATACAATTACGATGACATAATCAGCTCGGAAGTTCAAAATTAACTGTGGATTAAATTAAATTAAATTAAATTTTTGGTAATTTCCAAGCAATTTCAATCGTGAAGTTTTGTGTGTGTACAAAACAAGACGATTGAATTATTTCGATTGATTCTGTGTTACTTTGCTCTGAGAAACAATAACATAGTATCTCTTTCTTACAAAAAAAAAAATAAATAAAAATCAGATTGAATTGAATTGTAAATAATGTTTAGAACATTTTAATTTTAATTGTGACTTTAAGGGTGTGTCTCGTCTAATCTTAGTTTTAAAATAAATCCATCACAGCTTCTTTTTCTTTTTTTTTTTTTTTTTTCAATTTTCAAGCTCGAAAACTTAAAGATGCGCTACGATGCTGATAGAGGAGGTGATTTTTTTAAAAATGCAAAGAAATCAAACGACAGAACAAAAATTAGTAAATTTATAACACGGGGAATATTTGTCCAGCAGCGAAATATTCGTTTTCACGAAAACAGGCTTTGAAAGCGTACGCAGCTCGCGTGTGATTTTAATCTCCACTTTATGGATCATGGATCTCTCTCTCTCTCTCTCTCTCTCTCTCTCTTTCTGGCAGTTTCTACCGTTTTTATAACGTAATGTGTGCAAGAATGAAAATCTGAGCAAAATTCTCAGCTGGCATTCAGTTCTTCTTTTCATCGTTAATTGGAGAACTGGTTGAAAACTTCGTTACATCAAGAGCATCCTCTTCTCGTTTCTAATTTTCCGAGTATTTTTTTCAATTATGATAAAACTCGCTTCTGATTTGTTACACACTTTGCGTGCAACGTTCTACTTATAGAACGCTCCGCGTATTTTTAATCATCATCGCAGATGAAATTCTAAAATTCGATACTTGAAAAATTCAATGGTAACATTCGCTAATATACGATTTAATTATGAAAAAGAGGAAACAGTTTAATTTCCAAAGGATCGAGTAAAGAGTCTCCTACAAGCATTCAACAATTGAATATAATTCTCAAATAATAACTTTAAACTTTAATTTCAAATTTCAATTTCAACGCGTCTTAACGTGCATACTTAACACACTCATAAAAATACTAAGAAGGAGTAGCGAATAGAAATATTTTGCGAATCGAGCAGTATTTTACTTTTGAAACATTATCAAGATCGTAGATCAACCACGACTAAATGTACAAACCTACGTATACACGAGTCGTTTGTTCAAAATTAAATTAATCGAAGACTCCAAGAAACAAAGATATATAATTTGACGAGTGAATCAAATGTTCAATATTTAGACGCGTCTTGCAAATCTCAGGTTAAGCATCAGCATCGCGGATACATTCGTGCATGAATAATTCAACCGGTCGCAGTATTCATACATTTTCAATCGAGTGCCATAACGTTGGAACATCGAAAAGATAGAGTCACTCTGGAATCTTCGAATAATTTCATTTCATCTGGAAATCCTCCCCGCCTTTTTTGACACTTTACTGCCTGTGCCGCGGGCACAGAAATCGATACGAGAGTACCAAGAAAAAGGGAACAGAGAGCTACGAGATCCGGCGGGAACGTCGTGTACTTTTAAACTTTGCAGAAACAGCATAAACGCGTACAAATGAGAAATACCGCGTAGCAGTCGTTGCGGAGGATTTATTAAGCCGTGCAGGCTATTATCGAAAAAGGGAAAAAACGAAAAGAGAGAAAGTTCGAACGGACGTTCCGCAGCATCTAACTTCCACGTCTAAATCTTACGTGGCCGAAACTTTTTCCGTCCGTCTAAATTCTCGTTTCCCTCGCAGCTCCGATATTACTATACATAATGATAGCCTTGCTGCATTTTGTTAATCAATTAATTGCGGATAAAGTTTAGTCATAAAATCGATGGGAATTTAAATATAACAAGTTTCACTTAAACATGCAAAACACGTACTGAAGATTTCGAATTTTGTTATGAATTTTATTTTCTAAATGATCATTGTACTTTGTTATAATTTTGGAAATATTTTTATTTAAAATATTGAATCCTCCAAGAGCGTATAATTTTATTTTGGAATAGATAAGTAAAATTTTCACGAATACCCAATTTTACACCCGGTTCCAATTTTAATTAAATTGAATTTACAACTTTCAGCACCGAAATTTGTAAATTGAGCAGATGTTAATTAATATTAATTGAAAACCTATGAACACAAAGACCTGCAATTTAACGACGATTGGAAAAGTACGTGCGATTGAGGCGATTCTTAATTTGTAAATTAGTTTTACAAATTTGTACTACTTGAATTTTATTTTATTTGTACCATTTGACGTTAGACCGTCGATTTTCATGTAGAGTCACGCTTTCGAGAAAACAATCAATTCTACTAGTTCTTTTGATTTTGGCTCGGTAATGTTTCAAAAATTGTAATGAAAGTCCTCTGTTTGCAAATGTAAAAATATAAAAGAAAAAAGAACGTTTCATACGTATGATCTCTCGTTAAAAATTTCCTCATTACGAGAGCAAGATTAAAATATAAAAGTTCAAGGATCGTAACGCAACTCTCGATACGGACCAAAACAATTTAGCAATTTTAAAGCCAACATCAGCGAAGGCCGTTTTTAACCTAAACGCAACCTACTTCGCTTTTGGGTGTTGGAGGGAAATTCTGAGCAACTCAGAATGGACTGAGCCGGTCATTTCTTTTCTACAAAAGTGAAGAAATATCCCGGTGGACTGGCGTGTCTGGTTGGAAAGGCGGCTTTTGGAAAAGCCGGATCACGCGGCAACGTTCACACACTGGGCCGGTTTTCAACGAATCGCGTCCACGATCTCGCGAAAACGGTCGCGCTCTGTTTCCATCGGCCTTTCGCTTTCCACTTTGCGTGCAACAACCGGCCGTACGAATAGATTTACGCATTAATTGTCAATTACCGGCCGTACGCGAAGTACGCGAGATCGTTACTTAACGGGGAACGGTTCAACGCCAGAACAAAACAGATTGGATCGTGTAACAAACACGCACGGAGTGGTTCATTGGATTGAATCAATCGCGTGAATGATCGTTTCGTCGAGATGGAAATAATATACCACGAGCTGAAATACGTACGTATGTGTAACACCGGCTATAGAGTTACAAACACAGCGCGGTTGTTTACGCATCTATGGAAATTTTAGAGATGAAACAATCCGGAAGATATGTTTCGTTAAATTTGTTAAAGTTATACGAGATAAAATATAGTACTCGGTATACAGGAGGAGTTTAAAATAAATTTTTTGCCCGAGTATTATTTCTTTAATTGCGTCTATGAGAATATATCAAATATACGTGATTTTATACAGTATTCGGTACAGGATTCGATGGTTAAAATGGAATAATTTGCTCGAGTTCTATTGTTATCACTGAAGTGATTTTAGCGGAAAATCGGCCCTCTCCAGGTGCAACGCTGATGCAACGAAAATTAGCGATTGGTTGATTTGGGTCACGTGATTCGCGAGGGGGCGTGGCGTAGACCTCGAGTAGGAATAGCGTTGTCTGTTTTTTATCGATATAAATTTGTTTTGTATCGATTCAAACGTTTGCACATCAATAAAATTTATGGCAAAAAAGTCGTCTTCATTTCCTAGTCAGAACAATTACTTCTGGGCCTTTCAGTGAGACGAATCGTACTGGGGTACAAGTCGTGCAGTTTTTTTATTTGAATATTGAATGAATAAATGAGAATATATTAAATATACGAAGTTCTATAAAATATAGTATTCAATACAGTGTTTCAACGTTCGAAGCAAATTTCTCCTCGAATTTTATTCTTTTAATTGTATCTCGTAAATCAAAAATATTTCAGATATAACACTCAGTGCAGGATTCAAGCTCGAGTTCTATTACTTTGTTTCTGTCCGTGAAAATATGAATTTGCACAAAGGATATTTACGAATTTTTGCCAAATACTTGCATAATTAACGATGCGTCTGAATTATTTTAAAAAGTCGGGTTAATCTGGAAATGTTAGAGGAACCAGTGTATCCCGATAAAATTTATGTACGTTGTTAAATTTAACTGTACAGTGGGGCGGGTGATCGTTCTTTTTAACGAAAGATTATTCCGAAGCAATTTACAATCGGGATAATTTATTCCTGTAATTTGGGAATTTCAGGATGTATTTCACCTCTTGATACTTTTAATGTGACTTTAATGTAGATTTAAATGCACGTAGTTCCAAGCAGCACTGCTTTAATACTATTTCAAATAAAAATCACTCTGTAAGATGTAAGAAGCTTACGTTTCTACGATTTCTGTTACGCTTTACGCCTCGTTACTCGAGCAGCGGTGCAATGCACGATCGACTGGCTTCGACTTCTGCATCTCATTTTTTGTGATCAACCTCTCTATCTCGAACTAGATTCCACTTAAACTTCCACGTGCCGTTAATAAAATTCTGAACAACCTGTTCTACGTTCAGGATTCGAAACGTGAAGTAACAAGCTTATGTAAATATATGTTTTACAGGATGTTTCACGTAATAATTATATCACTTGTGCGTGTAACAAAATGCACTGTAATAACAAAATGAAGAAAGAAAGAAATTTAAATACCTAGATAATACTGAATTGTAAGTAATATTGGGATTGAAATGGGAAGCGAACGAACCGAACGCATCGTGACAAATTGAAGAAAAAGGGAGTAACCACGAAACAGAAAATAGAATAGAAAGAATTAGAATGTTTTGAACAATGTCTAAAGGAATGTATTAAACTGGAATTTAAATTCGAATTAAAATTGGAGGTAAATTAGGAGAAAGAAGAAGAAAGATAAAGGGAGAGAGACTTGTATTTTCAAGTAAAAATACAAAGAAACGCAGAAATTAAAAGTGGGATTAATTTTAGTTAAACACAGACGTTGCATTGTCGTTGCAAAACGGTATACAGCGTGTATAATGGAAACGTAATAGTGCGTCAAAAACAGAGGTTCGCTGGGTTAAAATTACCAATTTCCTCATTCTCACGGCAATTGCACGTGTACGTCAAGCGTATGAAAAAGGAGAAGATTCGAAGATACGCACGGTATTTCTCGTATTGTGAATGCACTGTGAATACAGAACGGCGTATAAATTCGAGCGACGCTGATTAACTAACTAAATCGAATTGAATTTGATGCGAGGACTGCTTCTATTCGCACGCTCGTCACGCGCAATGTTCAAAATTATAAAGAAAACTAACTCAATTAGTTGAACAGGTTAAATTAACTCGTCTGTCTGTGTATTTGTAGAAATCACGGTGTCGAGATGAACAGATAAATAATTTCGGAATTATTAAGAGTAATCTGAGAATAATTAAGAATTGTTAAATCGTCACACACGTGCCCGTGGAAAAAGAAGAATAAGAAGAAGAAAGTAAAAGAATTGTTTGATTATGATAATTTGTGAAACTTGAACGCAATTAATTTGACAAAATCGTTTTCGCGTTAATTCAAAGATAACTCGGATAATCTAATAAAAGTGTCGCGTTAATTAAAAGAAAAATACGACTTCGAAATAATTATACACAATTTAATATATAATTTAATAAAATAATAAAAGTCAAGTAATTTAAACAAAAGAGAAAGAAGAGATAATTTAATGGAAGAAACTTCTTGTCTCTTTAATTTGAAAAGAAACTACTAGAATTCAAATTCTGTCAGAAGATTACGCACGTGTTTCAAAACGTAACGCGTTAATTCACAATTGGCCGCTGAACGAACGTGTAATATACGAATTAACCAGTGGCGCGCGAAACAGCATGGGATCCACGATGAGGAGAGCAACCGGCTTCTCTCCGTGTAACTATCTCACGCATCCCCATGGGAAAAAGAACTTCTCTCTTTCGTTGCACGCGTGCACCTTCTGTTCGAGAGCCAGAATGTCGACTAACTAATAGGACACGTATTGCGTGACGCAACGTTCAGCCTGTTTCTCAAGACCTTACACGGATAGATCTCGAGACCGTTCGCAACAATAACGAAAAGCGTTCGATGCCTTGCTCGAGATACACCTCGCGCTATGGAATACCAGTTGTCCAATCACTGCAAGAAGACGCGGCGTAACAATGCGTAAACGCGACGAGTTACACGTGTAAGACTCGCAGTGGCCCTATTCAACTGGCAAGTGACGTTAATTAATCCGTTTGAGGAACGAATATTTCTCAACCAGCGGAGAGAAAGATTCTACTTTTCGTTAATTACTGATGACAGAAAAGCGGGAGGTTTTCTCTCTGTTTTGCTAAGATCGGTATTTATGGCATGTTGTGATGTTTGAGCAGGTTGAATATTGACAATCGGATCAAATCTTTTACAGAAATTTTTCCAATTTTTCATAATGTTGTGTCTGATTAAATACTAGCAATATTGTGAAAAGCAAGAGTCCAATTGCAAAGTGCAGAAACTTATATTTAAGAACTGTTTTAAAAATAGTGGCAAATACTTAAAAATATGTACATCTTGAGAAGCTTGACAAATATTCCAAAATTGTATATATTATCACTGAAAGTGATTTTAATGGGAGAAACCTAGAGAATCGGACCTCTTCAGGTGTGCAACGCTGATGCAACGAAAATTAGCGATTGGTTGACTTGGGTCACGTGATTCGTGAGGGGGCGTGGGGTAGACCTCGAGTAGAAGTGGCGTTGTCTGCTACTGAGCGATCGCGCCTGTAACTTGTTTTGTATCGATTCAAACGTTTGCACATCAATAAAATTTATGGCAAAAAAGTCTTCATTTCCTAGTCAAAACAGTTGCTTCTGGGTCCCCATCTTACTACGGTACAAGTCGTACAGTTTTTTTAATGATACGTATTTTGGAGAACAACAGCGTTTACAATAAAAAACACTTGGAAATTAAAAACTTTGTTTTCACACAAATCAAAGGGCAGGGTTTATTTTAATACTAAAATGAACAATTTTATAGTAATTTTATTAATAATATAGCAACATTACTAATAGCAGTATTAATTTTTTTTTTTAATTAAAAGTGTCATTAATAAAGTAGTTTCCTATTCATTGAGCCTATCTTATTAAAGCCAAGTACAAAATCAAAGTGACAATTAACCAAACTATGTATATTAATAGCTGTTACAAAATTCAAACGATAAAGATAATTGTACGATTACAAAATCAAATTGAAAAAATATCTGAAGGTCAGATCTGCGGAGACCGAATCAACGAGCCTCGAGGAGCAGAATTTCCCAATTAAACTCTACGATTACGAAAAAAAGCACGCGCGATTATTTCTCGAGACTTCAAGAACCGACAACTGCCAAAAGGCGAGGGATTCGTCGAGACAATGGGGACAACAGCGACGAAGAAGGAAAGGAAAACGACGAGTTAAACACTTTAGACCCTGCGACTTTGAGAGCAATGGACGAAAATTGCGGTGTAACAAGTCCGCTGTCTCAAGCCCGGTTTCCGAGGGGAAAACGAAACGTTCCGGGCCGGGGTTTTTCCTGGGAAATTAGATACTTTCACCGTGACGTACGACGCACGAACGAAATAGGTCCCGCGGTAAAATAATATAAACCGCCCCATTACGGAAAAAGTGAAAGCACCGCGAATTACGCGCGCGAGCCATGAGAACCGTCGCGCTACGAAATTTCGCGCGAGAACGAGACCAGTTTTCATTGAACGAAAATCGTCGATGGAAAGCGAAAATAACGTGCCCGCGTGGTGGACGTCACGATTGTCTAACGTCAGAAATTAGAGAGATTAGTACAAAAAGGCTCTACCTAGCGAATAGAAGAAGAAACATGTTTGAAAACAAACAAATGAACTTGGTTGAAAATTGACATCAATAAAATTTTGGTTAAAAATTAATTAATTTATATCGATAGTTATGATATAAATTATTCGATACTTGACCAACAATTAAAGAGTATTCTAGAACGAAAGAGTTCAGATCTAATTAAAAACGTACAAAGATTAGATTTTTAATTCGTCATTGCAAACGTTGACAAAAATCTTCATTTCTCGTTTCAGAGTAAAATTTAGCAAAATTTGTTGACAAATGAGCAAATTCAACAAATGTACTTGGTTGAAAATTAACATCGATAAAATTTAACATCGATCGTTATGATATAAATTATTGTTATTATTAAACGTTGACAAAAATCTTCATTTCTCGTTTTGGAGCGAAATTTAGAAGAATTCGTAATCTTTATCTTCGATTCTCGTGGACAGACTGGACATATTACGGTTAATCTTAAAGTCAGGCAAGTTTCACTCACCAAATGTTGCAACAATGTGTTTTCCATGTGTTTTCTTTACAATTAACGTGCATTGTGTCACTTTTGTACAGTATTTCTCACTTCTGTGTTGTAAAAAAGTGCGTAAAAATAATACGTTCCATCAGCGTCTTATCAACGACAGAATACCACAAAAAAAAAAACAAGACTGTAGTGAAATTTTATTGCTGATTGTTAACCGAGTAACATACCCGACCATTGAATCAGCTGAAAGAGTAAAAGTCGCGAATTTTCTGAACATTCGCGTTAAAGTTGGAACACCTTTAGCAATAAAATGCACGCGTTGAAGACCTAACGTAGAACAAACGAGAAAACACACCAACCTGCCTGTGAGAAACGATGGAAGGAAGACTTCCGGTTATCGACGCGAGTTACGACGCGTTTTTTACGGCTTCTATCGAGCCTCTTCATCTTCCTTTCTGTTACGAAGCCGCGAAAGCATTCGAAAACGTTGGCTAATCGGCACGTACGTCTCGCACGTGTAGAAAGTTAACGGAGATAATTAAAAGCATCCGTTGGTTGCGGAGGGATTCGCTAGATGTTCCTATTCGATAGATCGAGCTGCCTCGACACGCGCTCCCGCCGTTTATCTGTCTTCCTGTTCCGCCCTCGCGTCGCCCCGTTGTGTTTCCCTTCCTAATTCGATTTTATTGTCTCGTCGAAGTTGAAGCTGCTCCTTTTCGGCCAAACTTCATTAACATTCGGACGCGCAGCGCGTAAACGGAGAGGAGCAGAAACAGACGAAGAATCTAATCTTGGTAAATTGTTCTCTCGCTGAATTTCGCGTCGTTCGATACACGCGTTTGTGTCCCATTAATGGAAATTCCCTTCACAAAGGAAAGTGATTTTGAACCTTGAAATTTTGAAATCTCGAATTTCACAGCGCGAAATGGCGAGTCGTTTCCACAAATTTATTTGAAATACAACCCAGTTCAGGTCGAATAAGTTCAATGGAAATAATCCGAGCAGAGGGAGAATCAGAAGTTTTCTTTTTGCAAAAGAAATTGTTTGTATCACAAAATAAAAACGAAACAATATTTCATTTGAAACAACATCAAGCCAAATGAGACGACACGTTGTTTGAATAATCATTTATTGATCGATTTAAATTTGAGTAAACATTTTTCAAGTACTTGTAATAAGATTTAATTGATTTTAAAAAAGTTCAATTGATATAATATAAACACAATTTCGATGAAATTTCAATAGATCCGCATAATTTCATCCTTCGACGATGTTAAACGTTTCAGTACGTTGAGATACGCGCAGACAATTATTATTTAACAGCGAAATGATGATTCAATGATCGTGACGCATTTAATAATCGTGATTCGAATCGGATCAATCACGCAAACGTAATTTTCGACCCGTTTTAAAATACTGAATTCGCAGTTATTGGAAGTTCTCGTTCTTCAATTTTCAATTGAATTTCAAAGAATGCAGGAAACGATGCATCGTGAAACTTTTCGTATCATTTTGTTACATGACTTTGCTGCAACTTCTGACACGAAAGTTTAGTCTCTTTTTTTGGCCGAAAAATATATTTTTTCCTTTTCTTTTTTTCTTTTTCTTGCTGAAAGAAATATTATAAATATCCCGAACGACAGGAGAGGGGCTCATGCAAAAACACTCGTATTTTTCTGTTCTGCTTCTGACAAAAGTTTTAATGGAACATTCAATGCACCGTGCCTCGTTTCTACGCAGAAGCATCGCGATGTTCCTTTGCGAATTTTCTCGCAATTCGTTTTCCTCTAATAATGAAAAATAATGTTGTCCTCTCCTCTCGACTTTTCTCGCCTTCTCGATTGTACCGCCGATACCGAGAGACACTCTGCGTATGACAGAGGATCCCTAATTGTACGCAACATTCGCAAATTAATTTAACCCGAAATTTTTGTGCAGCAAATTTTGTGACAGATCGTCTCGATTACTTCGGAATTAAACAAAATTTCGGGAATAGTTTCAAAGTTCCCCAATGTTAAGACGAATTAATCGCAATCGCAGAGTATCCCATTCAGCGACAAAAACACGGCCGAGCCTCTACTTTCCAAGTCTGAGGGCTTTTCCTTCGTCGTTCTAATTACTTCGTTGCTCGATGCTGCGCGAAAGTGCTCTCGCAGATTAAGTTCTGTTTAGCGTCTGTCGCTGGTGTCCAGGATCCGAATTCCCGTACGAAAGCAAGAATTGCAGTCTCGTTCCGCGAGTTCGTGATTAGGAGACGGCGAAGGAAGGAATTAAAGGGGAGTGTTCGCGAGACAGTAAAGGGCAACGAGGCCGGGGGAAATACACGGGAACGAGTTCATAACGAGTTGGCCGCGCGTTTAACTGTAACGAAGAACTTGTCCTCTGGAAAAAAAAAACACCTCTCACCGGAATTATTGCCGCGTTATCGATATGCAGTTTATCATTACTGTTCCGAGCACGCTTTCGTACGATTTCGTATCGTTTTACACTTATCTGAAAGATAAGAGCGCTGTAATCGCGAACAGGAACACGTTGATCTTTAAATATAGTCGACCAAAGTTTTAATTCCTTTGAAAATTTTATCGACTCCTTTCTTATTATATGAATTTTTATTATATATTTAATATGTTTAATATATAAAATTTTATCGTTCCAGATTCTTCGGCAAATGTGTACAAATATCAGACTTGAAGCGTTTAAAAGAAAGTGTGTCAGACTTCGAGTGTGAAGGAGAGTTTTGGACGTTTTATGAATTTTGTACTTTATTCTGAAGGAACTGCGAAGTATCTTTGATCGATCTCGTTAAGTATGAATCGAGTGAATTACTCACGTCAGAATTCTTTTTAAATTGCGAGAAAATTGATCGAACTTCGAGATAAAAGTGAACGATTCCTCTCATCGAAGAGTTTTCTAACTGTGACGTCTGTATTAAGCTGTAATTGACGTTCGGTAACAGGTGGCCACAAGTTTGTATTAAATTGTTGAAGTTTGCCGCACCTCACCTTGTTTTGTCTTCGACGTAGATAAAAATTATATTACTGAAGACACTGACATTTTGAAAGATTCATCATTCTAGTTGTATTTATGATTGAACAAAGTTTATGTACCTTTTTATTTCTTTAGTATGAAATTAATAATGACTACGTACACCTTAATGTCAATTCAAAATATTAAGACAAGTACTGCAACAATTTTAAAAAATTAGAAAAATTAATGTAATTCCCTAAGATCCACTTAAAAAAATTGTACAGACACACTGTTGCACATTAAATTAAAATTCTTTTCCGAAAGATAACATTCCATCCATAAAATGTATTATTTATAGTTCTTAAAGGCATTCAAGTGGTTAAAAAGTGTTCTGCATACTTTCCACCGCTTTACAAGAGACAAAAAATTATCTTTACCTCTGCGCATAACATTAACTCACTGGATACTTCGAAAAACATAACCCAAAACTCCGCAACTCGAGAAGAGCGAAAGACAAACTTTTGCAAACTACGCGAAACAACCGCCAACACCCTCAACAATCGAGTTAAGTATTCACCGAACGTCTAACCGAAAGGAACATTCTTTTCACGATATTTGAATTGGACCGTCGAGGAACGTGATCCGGTCGGTGATTTCGCGCGTCGCAATTACAGCCGGTAAACCCGGTGGGTAATTCAAACAGCGCGCGCGACTGCGCCGCCGGAAACCGCTGGGGAAGTTGGAAAGGTTGCAGCGAGACCCCGGAGGGGCACGCTAATGCCGGTAATTAATTCAACTGGGGAATCTGCGTGAAATTTAAATGCGCCCCGCACTATTGATTTTCCGATTCCGACGCGGGAATTTTCACCGCGTAGTGGGCAGCACTTGCTCGCCACGCAGCATCCGCACGCGCACGCACGTTTCGATTCTGTTATTCGCCAAGAAAAGAAAAAAAACTGCACGACTTGTACCCCAGTACGATTCGTCTCACTGAAAGGTCCAGAAGCAACTGTTCTGACAACTAGGAAATGAAGACTTTTTTGCCATAAATTTTATTGATGTGCAAACGTTTGAATCGATACAAAACAAGTTACAGGCGCGATCGCTCAGTAGCAGACAACGCCACGCCCCCTCGCGAATCACGTGACCCAGATCAACCAATCGCTAATTTTCGTTGCATCAGCGTTGCACCTGAAGAGGCCCGATTTTCTGGGTTACCCCCGCTAAAATCACTT
>KQ435830.1:787928-799548 GCA_001276565.1 Melipona quadrifasciata | reverse complement strand
GTGTATATGTAATATATATATATTATACAGGTGTATATGTAATATATATATATATATTATACAGGTGTATAGGCCTACGGAGATTACTTTGATTGTACCTAATTTAGAATTATGCACAGGCCGTACATTACGTGTTACATCGATAATTACGCTAGTCGTTCGATTAATTTCGTTAATTAGTTGCTCGTGTAAAATCTCCATTTTTCGTAATTGACAATTAGTTCAATGCGTTTCTCGCTTTTTTTTTTTACATCTTTTTTTTTGGTTTTTTCCATTTTTTTTCTGCGTTTTCTTTTTGTGCTTCGTTTCGTTTTTCGCTGATTTGTTGATTTTTTCAGTCATTCAAGGTACCCTTGTACAGTATACGATACAGCGTACACCGTTGCTCGAAAGTTTGGAGCGTCTTTAGAATCTTTTCTGAGGAATGATCGAACGAGCCTCAAGTAAATAAAAATTTCATTCGTTCCTTTGCGTGTATATTATTTATAAATTTAAAAGTGAAAAAATATATACAGAATAATGTACACTTCCGCTCGAAGAACGGCAAATATTAGACAAACGCAATTGAAATAATTTCATGATCAACTGTTGTTTATAAAAGTGAAATTTGTAACCACAGCGTGTTCGCATTTCCCTTGTAAAATGCGCGAAAAGAAACAGAGAAAACTTCTGAGCAGGGGTGTAATTTCCAAAATTGATTGGAAATGGTGCTCCAAAATTCCAAGCCTGGGTGTAATATATATGTATATATATGTATACATGTATATATACATAACAATATATCAAACTATCGGACAAAGTAGGCACACGCATACCAAAGTATTTACACGCTGCCCGCGCGTACACTCGCGCGAGCCAGAGAAGTGGACGTTGCAGCTAAACTTCCGGTACATGCACATCGATAAGTATTCACGCGCGAGTACAGTTCTCTATACACGACGACAGAACGTTCAATTGGAAGGGGGGGGGGAGGAGGAGGAGAAAGGGACGTCTCTACGTAAATCGTAGTAGAAAATTGCTGCCAGAAACTCGCCAGGGAAGGTAAAAACGACTATCGAAACGAAAAAGCGAACCTGAGATTCACGAATCTGGTCGTCGAAGCTTCTCTCCGACTTGGAGCAAAAATTTGCGCCGTCCGCGTTTGGACATTTCTCTTCTCTCGTAACTTATTCTGAAAGCTTCCTAACGATCGTGTAATCGTCTTATTTGTTTGGGTCCAAGTAGTTTCAGTTTTTACAAACTGTTTCAACGTTTTGGGTTTGACCCTTGGCGAATAGACGAATTTCTTGATAAATAATGAAGGAATAAAAACTTGCTGTTGTATAATTTAGTTTCTCTTCTTCCTTTGTTTTTAATTAAACACAACGTTGCCGTTGTAACGTCAATGGAGAACAAAGGGTTAAAGTGAGTAACGAACAACATCTTTTTATTTGCAGCACGATAATATCAAACAAGAGGCGTTCATTCCTTTTTCTTCAGGATACACTTTGTCTGCGTTCAAGAGTCAAACTCTTCGAATAACGAGCGATTAATTAACCGAAATGTATCTGTATCCTTTTATTCAAGAATTCCGTGGGAAGTTAACCGTTTGTGAAGCCATGCCCGATTTTATCATGTTTGGACGCAGCTTTATTATTATATCCAAGAGCCTCTATTATATTTCCACGTCTTTGTAATGAATAACACACACTGGCTGCAGAAAATATAAAACAAACCTTTTTATTATAACCAAATAACCTAATTAATTATAACCAAATAGTATTAAATATCGCATCGTTTGGTAGCAATTTCACGTGAAATTCGACCTCGCGTGTCAACGAAAATGAAATATAAATCTGACGAGAAGTATTATATTTCGAGCAAATATTACAAAGATTTTTGCAATAAACTATTGCAATCTCACATTTCGATAAAGTTATTTAATCAAAGTAACAAACGGAACAAAGAAAATTCGAACGAACGTTTCATATTATATTTCATAATTGGTAAGTAAATTTTAATTAAAATAATAAACGGAGCAAAGTAAATTCGAACGGACATCGGGATCGTTTCGCAAGGGGTTGATGTTTATATCAGGCGATCGATGATCGCACGAATGAAGGAAGGAAAAATACGCGAGACGTCGAAAATTTTCGCTCCGCCGTAAATTTCTCCACAAACTGACACGTGACAACGTAATAAGTCACTAAGTTACAGATTCTTGGTCTATGAACAGGTTTGGTCCTTGTACGAAACTACGCAGGGGTAGTTTGTGTCGCGAGCAACGACGATGAATACACACTCGACAGCTACACCGTAGGAAACGACGCTAAACGCGCTTATCGACGCGCGACACAATCCGCTCGAGGAGATCGCTCTCCCGTGATAAGGAATTACACTTTTCGACGAAAGCGCCAGCAAGAAACGCGAACTCCTTTCGGTTTTGGTAAAATTCCAAATAGACACGAACAACTGCATCTGCGCCTAACGATAGTCCTCAATTTGCACGGGCAAAATAGAGCAACGAGGTACAACGATGGAATGAAATTAAAAAATTTGTTCTGCATTTAGAAACCTGATATTGCAAATATACAAGAATAAAGTTTCGTTGAAACGAAACACGTTTGGGCCAGAGAAATAAAAATATTAAATTATCGCGATACAATACGTTTCGTGTACAATACACTTTGTATTATTTTATAATAATATCGTTGAATTAACGATATTAGTTTTAAATAATAATACATTTGAAGGGCTTGTACCTTCGTTAAGGTTAAAAAGAATAAAGGCACCGCTAGAATAAAAAAGAATAAAAGAATAATTAATTTCTCCACGCTCCACAGGCGAACCGAGTCGCGCACGCTCCAAGCTTAATTTCTGATTTCCTTTCTTTCAGGGTTCCAGGGTTTCGAAAAATCACAAAGCAAAAAGAAAGTTCCGCGATACAGTCGTTCGTTAAGTCAAGTGTTTGAAACTTCCCCGTAATGGAAATAAAGTTCCTCCTAGGAGTAAATGCAAGGTTGAAACTTCGGCTGGATCGTCGGTGACCCAATTTGCTTGCGGAGAGTCGATATTGTCGCAATTTCGTCAAAAAAAAAAAAAAAAACTCGACCAACGAAATTAACAAGATGTATTAATACGTTTTCACAGTCGCGAAAGAGCAGAACTGTTCCCTCCGTTGGAACTGAACACGCAACTGTTTGACTTGAAGTAACACTGGTTGACGTGATTTAATTATTAAATATCATTACAGTTGAATAACGACGATCTAATTTATAATTACAGATCAATATATTCACCTTCCGTCGTTTGGTTTGAAAGAACCAATTCCATCGGATCGTAATGTTTCAACAGCTGCGCAAATCTTAAAATCAGAATATCGAGTTGACAAGCAGGTGTCTTACACACTCTCGACGCTAACAACACAATACTTAATTACTGTTGCCCACGAGTCGCTTGTATCTTCGTCAAAAACACTAAATTTCTCCAAACCCGCCGATCCCTCTTGCGATCTCTCGCGACTTCACTAGTCTCGACTCGACAATCGGACAGAAAGAGATACATCAGTGACAATCGTCATCTACTCCTCATCATCATCATCGTCATCGACTAAAGGCTGGAAGCACAGTAATCAGGCGTCGATCTAGAGAGAAAGGAAGCTGTCTGTAATAAATCAGCGACTGGGGATTCTTTCTCTTTCGCGTTTATTTCTAGTTGACAGCGCTGTAACGTGGTAAACATATCAAAATA
Organism: Melipona quadrifasciata; assembly: GCA_001276565.1. Classification (NCBI taxonomy): domain Eukaryota; kingdom Metazoa; phylum Arthropoda; class Insecta; order Hymenoptera; family Apidae; genus Melipona; species Melipona quadrifasciata. The sequence goes on along the minus strand of KQ435830.1, from coordinate 795,819 downwards.
CGTTGTAGAGGGCACCTACTTCCGGTTCACGCGCCGTTTACAAATCCTCACGCGCTTATGTACAACGAGAATACAAAATGGTAACACTGTAACAATCGGAAACGGTAGTTATCGCTCTCTCTCTCTCTCTCTCTCTCTCTCTCTCTCTCTCTCTCTCTCGCTCACTCGCTCTCTCTTCTTCTTGTTAAAACGTACTAGAAAAAGGAAGTTGCGCGATATACCGTGTGTATGTGTATGTGTGTATGTGTGTGTTTGTTATATAAATACGACGTTATTATGTATACATATAATTCACGGAGAATAATTGTCGCCTATATAAACCTGTTTTCCATTTTTAGACAGCGTTTTACGACACAACGTGGCTAAAGCTGATATTTAGGTTTCTCCTACTATGCTTAACTATCGTCAGTCTTTCGGCTCGATCGTTTCTCCTTTCTTTTTTTCGCGTCGTCGTTTAGAATCTGTCTCCAAGTACAGTTCCGCGCATGTCGTTGCTTTCGATATAATAAAAATCGTCGCAAACAATTTTCCTTCTTTAGATCCGTGAAACCCGAAAGTGAAGTTTCACGACTTCAAGTAAGCTCGTTCCAACTCGAAGAATTAACACAGTTTGGAGATTCAGGCTGGACGATTTCGAGGGTGAGGGATTATGTTTCGAAGGGAAGTTTGAAGGAAACTCCTGTTTGCTCAAATTTTGAAAATGATTAATTGAAGATCAAAAGGAGACAGGGAAATTAAGTTTTTCGGAAAGACAGTCGAAGCTTGTCTACCTTCTTCCAAACGCAATTGATGAATTTCACAGAGGATTTTCAGTTGAAGTAAAGACCAGAATTTTCAAGAAATTGAACATCCCTCATCCTACGAGATAAATCGATCAAATCTACTTCGAATCGAGGAACAAATCACACAACCCTTTAATTCTTTCATCGATCGTATAATGAAACGTAAAATAAATTTCTTGTTGCACATTTGTCGTCGCAACAAGTGAACTAAAAATTTCTAGAAACTAAAATAAATTTCTTGTTGCACATTTGTCGTCGCAACAAGTGAACTGAAAATTTCTAGAATTTCTTTCTGCCTGTTGCGCAACCGTATAGAAAGTTTCACGAAAACGGGGAAAGCTGGTAAATAATAGGGAATTGTGTAGAAGTGACAAACGCAATAAAGATGGCAGCCGTTGGCGTGATTCGTATTCAGAAAGAATGCTTTCAAGACGTCGAAGTTTCCAGCTTTCAGTCGGAAATTAAGTTGGACTGCCAGCGGAAGAAACAGAGGAATTACTTTTCGAGGAAACATGAAAATGAAACGTTCGCAAACGCGTCGTTAAAAAAAGAAAAAGCAAAAAAAAGAAAAAAGAAAAGGAAGAATCACTTCGCTCGATCGACAGAAAGTGGAAACTCGTTTCGAAGCAAATTGCTTTCGATGGCTTCGATAATGTGAAATTATTAATATATCTCGCGCGATACAAATGTTATGAAATTGTATATATATGTCTATCCCGTTGAACGTGCAATTTCGCTAATGACTTGAAAGGATACAATGTTAAATTAATTCGTTTTAGCAAAAATGAATACGCAGAATGTAGGTAAACATATTTTTTTAAATAATTCCGCGCTGTTTCTTCGCTACGCTAAAAAATACAATCAAACACGTTTCCTTTGCGATAGTATTCACTTTGGACAATAATTTACCGTTAGTTAATAATGCATTAATTAATCACCGGTTGCCGATTTTTCAATCAGTAAATTAAATTATCGACGTTCGTTGGAACGATGAACATAGTTGAAAGCGATGCAAATTATTGGCAAATTTGACTGATCAATGAATTTATTAGAAATTATCAAGTTTTAATCTTGTTACACAAAAAGTACCTGATAAATTCGATTTGTCAGCTCACTAACTTGTAACTTACGAGCTTTTTCTAATAACACCAGAGGGTGTCTAGAAAATATCGCCCAAAAAAAAAAAAAGAAGAAGAATCACCATGCACTATGGAGAACGCGCGGATGTACCGAGCTATCCGGCATTCTTCGCCAGGTGTTGCAGACTGGAAGATGTACGGTTGTTTAAAAATGTTCGAGGGATCGCGTAATGAAAAATTATCGACGAACAACGCGGAGTTTGAAGTTTCTCGTCGGTACAAACGAAAGCTTTCATCCTAATGGAATATATAAACGCCGCCACAGACCGGCGAAACGAGCTTCCAGATCTGTTTTTACGATCGACGAGCGTATCGAGGCGTATTGCTTATTCACGTAACTGAACTTTACGCAACGGTGTCCCTGCCTTTCTCTCTCGTCGATTCAATGTTTCGTTGTCTGCTCTCGTTTCATCCCCGTTCCCGAAATATTCCCCTCTAACGACGCGTTACCCGAGAGGAATATTTTTCTCAGGGAAATTTTTGTACAGGATTCGAATACTACAAACGAAACGATCGTCCGACTCAACTTGATCGAGGTTAGAATTTTTCCAAAAATTGGAACGATCTTGTAATTAATAGAAAAAAAAAAGAAAAAGAATAATTTCAATTGTCTGACGCGGTGTTTTCTTAAGTTTTCTAAAATTAGAATCGACTTTTTTTCGTAAAAGTTAAAATATATTTGATAGCGCACGATCGAAATGGCCGTAGGCAGGAATATAAATTTTCTACGTTTAAAGTTCTCTTGAATAATTTTTGAATAATTTTATAATATTTGCAATACGAAATAAAAATTCCAATTACATATCTCACTTACAACAGTTCGTATTCGAGCTTATACTCGATGTATTGTCGTCGATGTAATTTGTCAAAAAACTAATCTACGAAAAAAGCCACTTACACTTCTACAAATAAAAATCACTTAAGCAAAGAGACCTTGATTCTCTTTAAAATTCTTCGTAAAAATTCTTGAATTCCCCGAGGAGAATAATTTACCAGACAATCGGTTGAAACAGGGACAGAACGACCGACGAGCCCGAAAGACCAACTCGCATCATGTACTTCTAACACTTTCAAGCGGGTCCATCTATATTCTACGACCCTTTTTTAGAATTTCCGTGTGTGGCTTCGGCGTTGGTCCACTTCAGTACGTTATTATCACTTTGTTACTATTTTTGTTTTCTCCCTTACGATTATTTACTTATTTCTCTTCTTTTTTTTTTTTTTTTCGTTTTTCGCGTCGATCGAAAGATCGAAGGCTCGAGTTATCCGAGGAGCGTACAACGTTTATGTTATCGTAGCGATCGAACGCGACACGCGTGCAATGGAAAACGTCAACGTCGGAGATTACAGCCGGCTAATTTCGTTGATTTCGCTCGTTAGTCTCGCTTCACTCGATCGTTAGATGATCGTTGTGCCTGCTGGCGCTAGAAACGTCTCGAGCACACCGCCTCTTTTCCTTAATTATACCGATATCTCAGCGTTGCCTGTTCGGGGTTTCCCAGGCTTGCACTCGTCTTAATTTACGGTCGATTATCCTGGCCAAATCTCAGAGGGGAACATCGAGTCACAATGACGAAGCGCTTTCGTAAAAGCACCTGTACGCGCGAAAGTGATTGCGCTCCGAGAAACCGAGAGACCGTCTCGTTTCAATTCAATCGAATTCTTCTTGCGTGAAATGTCAGCGGTACTTTGTAATTTCTTCGCTTTTAATTGATCTTAACGATTAAAATCTTCTTCCTTTCTGTTGAAATATCCCGAGGAATACTTCACCAATTTCGACGAGAGCAAATATATTTACGAATGTGAATTAATCATCGATCGATTGATTCTACTCGTACAATTATCAATCTTGCTCGACAAGCAGTGAAAATACAATTTACATTCTTTGTTTTTTTTTTTTTATCCTTCTTCCTTTCATTTCTGTTTTCCGAGAGAGATTTCTCTCGGCCATATCTCCAGATATGACGGATCACAAAGAGACGCCATAAGAAATACGAAAGGGTTGGCTACGAAGGCCGAACGGCGCTGCTACAGGAGTGGAGATACCCATGAAAATACGTGGAAATTTCAATGTCCCCCGGTTCCCGCGATACATTCACGAGGCTCGAGGAAACGCCGTTCGCTTCTTTCCCCGTAGTTCTATTCACTCTTCGCTTTGAAAAGCTCGGAACACCGCCCTTTCTTACGTTTTCTTTTTCTTTTTTTTTTTTTTTTTTCTTTCCCGCAACATATGTACGACCGCCATGAAAGAATCGCCATGGGAACGAGAAGTCGCATGTCGAGCTTCTTTCATTCGAACGAGGCCGAATCTAACTTGTTTATCTTCAATCTACCGCCATCATCCGCACAATTATTATTCTACAAAGAACTATGCCCCGGGAATTTCATTCCGCGGGATTGTTCTTTAATTTCTATGGAGTATTCGTGGAATTTTTCAAACAGGAGGCTTCCGCTCTTGTTTGTCCTACAAAGAATCTTTGGATCTGTCGTCTTCTTATTTCTGGAACACTTAAGGTTGAAAACTTCTTCTCCCCATTTGGGGAAATTTATTCCCCAAATTCTCCCCCTGCGGGATTATTCTCTAGATCGTCTAGAATCTACTCCCAATTTTTTCTCCATTTTTCATCTCCCGATAGCGAGGAAGAAGCTTTGTACGCGTTGTCAACCACAGAATTCTTCGACCGCGAGTTCGAAATGTCACATGTTACGAAAACACACGTTCGTTCCTCTCAACGACACAACAAAATGAGATTGAGTAAAACCAATATTCCGTTCGAAGACGAGAAATACAAAAATATTCGATTTCTAACAAATTTTTAAATAAACTAGAAAAAATGAAACATTGTACAGAATGATTCACGTAACTTGCACGCCTGAGGTAACTTTTAAATTATTCAATTAAATTTATTAACGGTAAATATCACTTTTAAATTACGACCTTAACACTCTGTGCATACAACTTTTTTTCTATCAAACAATTTTTCATCAGCATAATGTAAAAGTTACCTCAGGCGTGCAAGTATACGTGAATCGCCCTGTATACTTACATTAGCATTCGTGAAAACTTAATCTCATTTGTAAAACTTTAAATTGGCCAGATTGAAAAATTTAAATTGCGACTGGGTTTAATGAAACCGGAAAAAATCACAATCCCAAAATATTCGAAATATTTCAAGTCCGGAGACTGCTTTAATTAACACTTCTGCCGCAGGAGAGCGGAGGAAGTTCTCCTCGGTGGTAGGAGAAATCGATGGAAAGAAAGAGAGCCAGTGAAAATATTTCGCGGGCATTATTGGAACGAGAATTCTGGAACAACGGGAACTCGCATGTTAAACGCATTACAGCCGAAGACGCTTGTAATTAAACTTTCTACAGGCGTCGACGACGTACCGCTCGTTTCAAAATTCGCGCGGAACGAATCGTTTTTCAAAAGCTGGGAGAAGCTCTGTTCTCCCATCTTTTGCAGAAACTTCTCGATACATCGACGCGGAATGGCCCGTTTCAACACTCTGCAGACCCTTTGCTGTTATTTAATTTTTCGAATTTTCGAAGCAAGCGTCAGCACTCGTCCCGAAATTTTCGATAGCGTACGGAAAGTAACATCACTTTCCTTTTCCCTTCTTATTTTTTCACTTGTTCCAATTTTATCGCGAAGCTCTCAAAAACTCCGAGGCAATCTCCGAAATTCGACAATAGAGTGTTAAAAGCCTCGCGTTCAATTTTCACAAAAGGACATTATAACCCACGTTGGAATTATCCTCTGATTTTTCAAAGTTCGCGTCTCAAAATTTCGCTGAAATTACCTCGTGGCCATATTTCAGGCAATTTCAGAAGAGCCATAAGCAAATACGAAGTCCCCTCTCCGGATTCGTCCATCCGGCGGGTTTTTCTCCGTGAAATTTTAATAGCATCTGCCATCTCCTCGAACTCCCCCTTCAACGTTCAATCTTTCATGCGCGCTTTCCGAGCCGCGTTTGTATTCGTAATTTAAAACGGGACACTCGGTACATTACGCGTGTCGAATTGCATCGCCTCGAGTCTCAACACGCCCCCGTAAGAACGTACACCCGTTGTTTTTGTCTTCGAACTATCCATTACACACGAATACGTATATCAAACAAGCAACATCAACTATTCTCCTTTCTTTAATCTATTGTAAAAAAAAACTTCACGCGATAACAATCCTGCATGTTGCATTCAGGTTGGGTTACATTTGCAAAGGAGACTAAATTATTTTTCTCGTTAGGGAAAATTAAATATTGCAAACTGAAAGAATCTTCAATTCAAGATCCTTTCGTTCTGTAAAATAACAAACAATAAAATAGAATCATCGATAAAATTCCAAATGATGAAACTAAACCACGAATGAAACTGCTGACAAAATTATAAACAAGATCAATTTGTATTTTTCCAATAATTAATCCATATTAACCCAATTTGCGTTTGTGTTTTCAATTAATAATTCGAACAACAAATAAATTCTCACTTTCGGCTAAAACTAAGACAGTGGAGATCGAGAACAATCGAATGACAAATTTATCCCAATCATTATCGCCAACCTTCCTTCGCCATCAATTTCCGCCAGAACTTCAGCCAGACGAAAACACCCTTTAAAAGCGTTCTATATATATATGTATATTATATATACATCAGTTTCGCGCACAAAAATGGGACATCCTGTGGAAGTGATCCGCGCGCAAGCACTCGTGACTAGGGACGGGATCAAGTCCGATAAGTACTGACGAATTCGAGTCACGTTCGAATATCTAAATTCTGAAGATAAACCTGAACACTCGCAATATAATTGCGTTCGAACCCTGAAACGAGTAGCCACGGATTTCGAGAACACGATTTAACAATTCAAAAGTAGAAATTAATTATAGAAATTATCAGAGGAATTGGAATTATTGCACGAAGTTCCACTCCTTGGAACAGAGGACAGAGATGAAAATTACCCACTCTTTTCTCAGCGGGAAAGTACAAATATACAAACTACTTCCCTTCAACTTTAGCAACAATTTATACGTACAAAGATATGCCTAACGCGAGTATTGCGCTCTAGTGCGACACTCGACGCAGTGGAGGGGATAGCGCTGGCGATCAGGAGAGTGGGGGTAAAGGCCGCCAGTTGGCCACCTCTGCCTTAAAATATTCGAAACAACCTACTCGATCCCATCTCTGTCCGTTCACTTTCCGCGAGAAAACTATCGTTCTCGTTCCTGGAAGTACATTCACGAAACTCTCCCTTTTACGTTCGAACGTAATTTTAGTATTGGACATTACTTAGAAAAGATCCAGATTCGAATCCAACGATTGAAGGTCTGATTCGAGTCTGCTCGCGAAGTGTTCGATCCTGTCTCTACTCCGCGCGATGAATCATCACGCGGATGATAGTCGAGGCACGCGAGAGATTAGACCGAAATGGCGGCGCCCGTTCGAGCGCTTAGTCAACGTTATAGCGTTGGCCGATGTCATCCGGTGACAGGCCAACGTTTCGAAGAGTTTCAGGGCGAAATTGCGATCGAATTTCACGGGGGTGGGAGACGGGCGGAAGCCGCGGGTTTCACCGCACGGTTTCGAACAGAACTTCCGGACAAAGCGATGAATTACGACGAGAGGCCCGCCCTCCAACGACCGGATTTTCTCTTTCAGGGCCACGGTAACCGATCATTCTCTTTGCCCCAAAAACAAGTCCGCCGAGCGCCAAAGACATTTCTCGCTGCTTTGTCAATTGCTCGCGAGCTTTATCAAGACCGCGCTGGATCTGACAATTTGTAAAAATTCCTCTGTCCTCTAGTTTCGTCGATCGATCGATCTTTTTCCTTTCTTCGGTGTGTTTCACGTCTTTGAACAACAGGGTTCGAGTTGGTAATCAAGTTAGTAGGTGAGTAGTTGGAGAGATATGACGATCTGTGATTTCTCTTTCTTTTTTTTTTTTTTTTTTTTATTTTGATTCTTTAGATGTTAGCG
>KQ435830.1:756327-775616 GCA_001276565.1 Melipona quadrifasciata | reverse complement strand
TGCCAGAGCCAGAGGCACCGCCGCCAGCGGCGCCAAGAGTGCTGCTCACGCCACTGCCAGCTGTGCCACCGCCGGGGCCCGGGGTGCTCGGCGATCCAGCCTGCGGCTGTCCATGGCCCCCCGCACCGCCACCTCCTTGTGGCAACGGCAATCCCGCCGCTTTTATTATTTATCCAAAGCAGCGTGAAAAACCAACATACGCCCATCAAATTATCATTGTGCAGATTTGGCTCTTTGCAGGTATCTTTAGGTCGGTGTTTTTTTTTTAAGAGGGGAGGGAGAAATTGTTACACCGGTGTCGAAGAGGAGAGAGGGAGTATACGTCTGACGATTTTGAGGTACTTTGATTTCGGTTGGATTTCGGCTGCGAGTTATGCAGATATTTGGGAGCAAGTTCCACTAAGTTCGTTCTTGCGAGCTTCGACTAATTTCGGATTCAACTCTGTTAGGAATGAAAATTCATTAAATGGAGTAAAATACTCCAAATTTTAATGGTGTAACCGGTTAAATTACCGTTTGATGTTATTCGAGAGTTAATTGTGGTAAGTAAATTATTTAAATTATTTATTCGTTTCTGTGCTACAGTGGTAAATAAATGAGAAACATTCGATGCGAAAATTTGCATATTTATAGCTAATTACAATCCACTAAACTGGTGAAATTTGTGAGATACTTGGAAATGTATTACAAGAACAGATTGTTTAAGTAGCTTAAGGAGCCATCAAGTAAGTAAAGGATTAAGTTGAGAAGTTACTCCAGCTCTTAGTGGATATTTGAACGACCAATAAAGTCGACAATAATCGTTCTGGTGGAGAGAGTTGGGATAAGTTTCCGGAACAATATGACACTTTGGAATATTAATCAAAGTAAAGCATAACTAATTGGGTGGTAAGAACTCGGTGAACTTTGAGAAGATATTCTGTGATAACGTCAAACGGTATTTTCGATACTCGACACGTAGTATTTATCTACATCTTTTTGGTCAAATTGGAAGGAAAAAAATCATTATAAAACATGTTGCTAAAATGTAATTAAATCTTAAAAAGTAAAAAAACAAAACCCAATCAAAAATATTATCACGAATAAATACAAATAAATTAAATGTTTCCACAAATGATTTCTATGCATACAAATGCCAATGAAAAATTTCGTAGCCTTTCGTCTTTCTAAAATATCCGACACATTTTTTCCACCAAATTGAGAACAGTTTACAAAATCGTTAGGCGTATACGCCGTAACGGGTTAAATCGGTAGGAAGAAAATTGTCGTTAGATGGGATCGTGCGGCTTTAATCACTGCGATAGCAGTTGATTTCGCTGCCAGGTAAATTTATTCGATAACGAAAAGTTTCTCGCGAGCGTAACTCAAATTTCCACGCAAAGAGATCGTTATGCCTCCATTGCCATTGACGATAACTACAAATCCCCGAATAAATTTACCGGGCGTTTCTAGAGTCTCTCAGTGCCAGTTTATTTGCATGCAGAACCGCTAAGAAGATAAAAAAAATTCTATTTTGCAGTGTTATAGAAATGAAGTTCATTTCACCCGGGAACGTTTGCACGTTCGTCACTGAAATTTTCACGGCACCGTTAACGCATACCTGTTGATGGTCACACAAAAACATTAATTTTATCATACCAAAAGTGGCGCAAAATATTGAAAGAGAAATAGAGTTGCGTAGACTTGCGTATTCCTCTATCAAAAATATAAATTATCGTGTCTTATACCAATACGTTGTCGTGTATTTTTGCGAATCAACAGCAGAATAATGTATTTCGATGATCATACTAAAACCTCAATGGTAAGATATAGTTTATATCAGGACGTTGAATAAAAATTATTTTAAAATTCAAACTCGTCACTCTACATTTCAATACTAGCTTTTTGTAATCTCTGTACGTAATTGTGAAAAGCTGATCAGAACAAAAGCGCATGAAGTTATGGTATGATTCCACCGAGGCTCGAAGCATTGAAAATTTTAATTGACTTTTCATTTTCTCGTTTCATTCGTGTCCGTAACAAAATCTCAACGCTCGATGCACTCTGTGGCAGTAATGCCTTTTCTGAAGTTCCTTATCGCGTGAGCGCGGCGAGACTAGTACACGCAATTAATCTCGGAGGAACGGAAATCTAATTACTTCAAACTTAATTAAATTTTTCAAAACAATAACTTTCAATCTTGAGAAAGCCCGTCGTAGACCTCCCGTGATAACCAGTTATTAAACCAACTACAAAATTCAGCAGTCGTTTGCAAGAATTCTTACCAACGCAAAAAGACACCATTGTCGAATTTAAATTTGGCGCCAGAAACGATTGCCAATTTCAAAATTGAGCCTGCGTCGGGAATGCGTGAAATGCTTTCCCGTTCTACGTTAATACATTGTAGATGTTGTAGAATATGCATACTTTGCGTAGTCGAGACTTACCGCATAAGCAGAAGAGTAAAGTACTGGCAAGGAAGATCCACCCCATAACGTCATCAACAAGTCGTTTCTGCGGAACTCATGTTACGCTGAATATTGTCTTTTCTGTCTGTTGGTCGAGCTCGATGACACTGACTTAATCATTTGCACGACGATTTCTACAAAAGAAGAGAACATCCGATTTCAATTACAATCTTGAGCATGTGAAACGAATGTAGGCTATAGGAAAAAAGAAATATTGATATAATAGGTTACATTTTTCGCGTTTTTCACAGAGCGGCAGTTTTAAAATACAGCAATATTGTTAATTGATCTTACATCTCTCGTGATAATATTAAGATATATGAGTATCGTGATACGTAAGAATATCAAGTTCTGAACTTTCGACAAGAATTGTCTTGTAAGTAAATTAGAAAGAAATACCTCTGACGATTCAATGGAACTGCCTTCCCGACCAATTTCTACGAAAACGTTTAATCAGAATGAATTAATTTAAATGGAAACACGATTTGAAAGGATTCGATTACGTTCCGCGGCAACCTCGTTCAATTATACTTCTTACTTAGTCTATGGCTTCCCGCCTTTACCGAGTGTCAAAATTGGACGCTGTTACATCAGCGCTCTCTGCCGTCAGAAAATATAAACAGGAAATGTATCGGTAATCTCACTGTATACAAATGATAGAAACTTTTTGTTTTCAGGCAACAAAGTAAATGAAATTGCGCACATCTCGTGATTTGTTAATTCACGTGGCTTATTAATTACTTCTTAAGCAATAAAATTCTGACGAATTTGATACATAAAAGGAGAGAATAAAAGTAGGTTATACTTATGTATATCGATTCTTACTAGTGTACATATTGCAAATCTTCGAATAAAAAAGAAGCACAGGTTTGTCCGAATTCGTGTAAACATCACTAATGACTGACTACTTACAGTTAGCCAATGGCACTGCGAAAGATTTGAATTTTGTGCACATTGAACGATCGATTGCAGCGCCCCCACAGCACGTGGTCGAATCCGAAATAAAAGACCTGTTGATAGTCATAGTTAATATTCGCAACGTAATTGTTTATAATGACAAACCGCGTGGTGGTGGGGGGTAACATGATTCCCGCGCTTATGACGTGTTCGGAAATGTAAATTTAATTCACTTATTGTAGATATTCGTAATGCGACGCTCGTAAAAATGATGGAACAAATGCTGACCATCGCTGACAAGCTGTCAGAAGAAATTAAAAACATGCAAAAATGCTTGCAGTGCACAATTTGGTAAGTTCGAAATTGTTGTTTCAATATTTGTAAATTAACCCAACAAAACCAAGGAATCAACAAATTAGTAATTGTTAAATTTAAAACGTGTAACGCACAATACATTTAAGATCACTGTCCATCGATGTAATTCATTTTTATTATGGTTATAGGTTATGTTTGTTTGGCCATACCTCTATGCATGAAAGATAAATTACTTCTTTGATCTCTTGATTTTCCAAACTTGTCTTGTCAAAATATATATGCTAGAAATTATTATGTCTATTGAATCATTACTCGATCAATTCAAGATCATTGTTAATCTTTCATTATACTCATGTTAATATAATATACTTTTATGTTGTGTGTTTATATAATGGAAGATTAATTAGCAATTGAAATAAATGGAAATGATGTAACATATATTTATTGAGACAATTGTACTTCATTCAGAAAATATATTCTTTCCACTTTGCGTGTAACTTTATATCAGCTATGAATTAGCTATTTACTAATATTAGAATAAATATGATAATGTGCAAATACTTTTTGCAGTCACTATATATCACGAGTAAAGCTATCAATTTAATAAAACACATTGTCAAGTATTATTGATTAAATCAATGTCAATGAATCACAAAGTCAATTATTATCATTTCCCTTAATTTTTACTTCAATAAACATTGCACATTTTATTTAGATACAAATTATTTGAAAATAAATAATGTAAATTCAAATGTTTGCATTTAATTTCAATTTCATTTACATCATTTTCGCTTAATTTCAATTTAATTTGTTATTTTTTTATCTAGTTATTTCAAATATATCATGTATTTTTCTATTTCAATTTGCATACCATAACCAACCCGATAAAAACCCCGTGTGGCCATCGATTCTGTCGTGCATGCATTCAAACGGTATTGCAAAGTAAAAATGCACTGTGTCCACTCTGCAATTGTGCCATACAACGTCGCAGCATTTCTAAGGACGAACATATGACATTGTACATCGATCGACTGCAAAAGCTGATCGAAGCGATTCAATTGGATTCAGGCATCGATAGTAAGTGCTTTCGAATTATCGATACCGAACACAGTGAGGGCCAAACTGTAACGCGAAAAACAAATTCACCGAGCCAGGGATAATAACTTTCTCCACGACAGGAATTTCGCGTGACCATACTTTCTATAATTTCGTTGTTGTGGTCATACCTGATTCGCAATTCCACGGTTCGGTAAATTTCTTTATCGCAACTGTCCTCGTCAGAAATAAATATAAAACAAGAATAAAATTGAGGTCAAGAGAGAGGCGTATGGAACGCGTCCTTCTGGCCTTGGCACAACAGTCAAGTCTAACAAACATATAAAACATATTGCAAGAGACACATTCTCAGTTCATAAGATAATTGTAAATATTACTTTATGGGACCAATCTCGCTCAGCGGCACATCTTAACTTAATTAGCTGCCTAATCGCGTGACAAGGAAAACACAATAGAGTCTATACATATATAAGACCACAAAGAAAAAAGTGAGTAGTTTTTAGTAGTTCAGCACGAGAGTCTAGGATCGTCAGATCACAGTGTGTCTACATTCAGCATTCTCAGTGTGTTCAGTTTCTTCACAGTATTTTCATCAACTTACTCTCTTACTTGTTACTCTTACATTTGTTCCTTACTGACATAATTCATGTTCGTCAGATTATCTAAATCGTCCACTCAAATCTTACTCCTGACGAGTGAATTAAAATCCTATCAAATCCTAACATTAATCAAACTTTAACTTGAACCAGCTGCTCTTCATTAACGTTGAAGGCAGCAAGCCACCGATCAAATCTAATACGTTAATTTAGATCGGCACAGATATCGAGCTGATAATAACAATGTCACGTAAAATCTATATCTGATATCTTGATTTCTGATCGAGATAAAATATAGAATAATCAAAATCCTGGACGTAGAAAATTAATTAATTACTGCAAATGTTTAGTGTTCAATTTAATTTCTGATCCCTGATATTGGAAGGAACGTAAACATATTTTTAGTGAATGATCTACTCTGTTTGGTATTTAAACATGCACGTGTGCCTGAAGCGTGGTCAATATCCAGAAATAGAACTCTAATTAAATGACGCATCTTTGTAGGAAAATGATGCATTTGTATATTTTCTCTAAAAATATGAAAAGCTAAAATCTGAGCTGTAGTTTTACAGTGGTGCATATGTTCTTTTAATTGCTCCAATAATAACGATCCTGCCATTTTAAATACCAAACACAAATTTTTGATTCCATATATTTAGTAATATATATGTTGCATATTATGAGCAGTAAATTCATGGATTTATAGCACTATTTACGGCATAATATATCCTCGATCCATTCAAACAGTGCATTATACACACGCGAAATAAATATCTGTTGTACTATCACGTACAGAGTATAATAAAACAAATATTTGTGTAATATGTAGCTCTTGTACAAGCCATAAATGTAAATGAAATTCGTAGAAGAGGTATGTTATATTTGTCCTCGCGTAATGTGCCTTTTTAGAAACATCTTCTTTTCAATCTTTCGCACGATGATAAAGAAAAGAATGAGATTTTACTGACAGCAAAGCAGTAAAAAAAAACGTCAAATCAGTATAGATTCTTGAAAGCAATCCCCTCGATATAAAATCAATTCTCGTTTCGATGCTTATTTAATTATTTATTTAAACTGTTGTTCAATTATAAGAGAATTTCCAGTTATGAAAATTGCAACACTTACGCGAATCGTTTCGCGAGATATCGGGAAAGCGATAAATTTCTCAACGTGGGGCAATACGTTTAAAAGGAACTAACGTTCCTCCGCGATAAACTTTTTTCTCCGCAGCGTTAAGAAAAACATGAGGCTTAAAGTACATGTGCCGGTACATGTGCCACAACATCATGTTCGCTCGGGCCAACTATCCGTTTCCACTGCAGCGCGTGTATATAGCCGAGCGTTTTCAAAAATTTAAGTCTCAGTGTTCTTTGGTATATATACCGATGCAACGCGGTATCCAAAACTTCAATGTTTTACGAGCACTCCGCGTTTGCGCTCTGGCGCACGATCAAACATAGAAAAACGGAGCTTTGTTGCCACGAACATTTTATTCGTAAAATGTTTATCTTTTGCTACTTTTCCTCTAGATTCTGACGGTGCTTTGTTACTCGTATGGTTTATGTGAAACACGAAAAAGGAAAGAGAGATGTTTTATTCGCAAATTGAGAATCGTTTCGCGTTCTTCCTTCGAATCTCACGCAATTCCAAAATATTATAGTTATTCCCAAATAGTACGAGAAACGTTCCTGCGTGTAGTAACGTTTATTTATTTATTTTTTTTTTTAATTATTTGTAACAACATTAATCGACTTTTGTACTTTACCTTTTCTCCATGCTCGATTGTATTTTTCGTCGTTAAAAAAATTGTTCGAATTGTCGTAGATATATGTTTGCAATTCTTCGTTTCAATTTTATGCAATTTTAACCTGGAAATATTAAACGTCTTTTTATTTGCTGAAGCAAGAATGAGGTTGAAACGTGAATTTTCGAAGACTGCAGCAGGGTTAATGTGCTGCTGCATAATTCGTAAGATGATGGATTTTCTTTGTGGCGACGAGTAATTTCCCCATGTTCCACCATACTGTTACAATTATTGCATATGTGACATATTTGTATTCTTCTTGAAAAATTTTTCGATTTATTTTTCCCACGTTTGATATAGCATACGTACAGCATTATATTTTAATGACAAATATGCTTTTGGTAAAAAATTGGTCCTAACTTTGGTTATTCATTTTTGTTATTATTAATAATAATAATTAATTTCTGTGACGAATAACTGAAAAAATAAGTTCTCCAATACTTCTGAAAAGTACAAACATGTTCTTTAGATCGCGTCACTATAATGATGCGATTTTTATCGAAACGAATGAAGCGTAAAATTTCAATGTTGTCATTGGAGTAACTTTAATTGGACAGCTTAATTGGACATATTTACCAGTAAATAGAACAGCTCGAGATCTACTGTTTCGCAAGGCACAGATCATAGGTCGATTTTCTAACGTTTTTTACCGTGGCACGCTCTCAACTCTTGACTTTTCTCAAATGCATTCTCGTAGTTGAATTCTCTCGAACATACAGAGTGTCCCACGTAACACTTTTCAAGTACTTGCAATAATCCGACAAAAAGATGTTATAAACAAAAGTTGATCAGGCTATACAGTGCAACAAAAGCAGCAGACAACCCCATAGAAAAAAATCTTCTGTCAAGTTTCTGTCAAAAAAATTCCCTTGAAACTCACTACGAGTGGAAAGAAAAGAAATTCCGAGGTGACACGTGTCAACTACATTTTGCATACATAACTTATTTGACTAATACGATATTCGTGTTGTCTTTTCCGATTTTGCAATCTTTTGAATTGGAAAGATACTTCTTTCGAAAATTTGGAATTTTAAATATTCGGAGTGACTCGTTTTTTGAGTGACGAAGCATTTGAATTCTCAGTTTTAGTTCAATCACTGTCAATGAAATTGTTTAAAATTTTTGATAGTCCTCGCCGATTTGACGATTTTTTTGTATAAGGAACGTGATTCCAAGCAATCTTTTCCTACGCACATTACCACCTTTCTTGCTATTGTTCGAGTTGGCTTAAGTATAAAATAAATGAGAAATGAAGACTGAAAGATACAAATTACATATAGGCTATATCAGTATGTATAGGCTATAATCAGTAGGCTGTAATCAGAGATGTATAAATATAGACTATCATTTATTGCGAGCACTTCCGGTGTTCGTAATAATTCATTCTACACTTATACTTGTAAGCGATCATGACAGATATACAAGTTTTAAATTTAATTGACTTGTTGCGAATCTTAAAATTTCAATTCTCTTCTTTAAAAAAAAGTCATAAATCAATTTAGAGAAAAATGTCTGATAACGAATTGAAATCATTTTTATATTCCCAAAACATTGGCAAATTAATTAATTCTATGATCATTATTTTCCTTTAAGATTTATTAATAACTCGGAATAATTCATGCGCATAAAGACTTGGACAAAAATTCCAAGTGTTCTGCATTCACTTTGAACAAGCATAAATAATTCGTAATAAAGATGAAGAATACCTCTGGCAGACCTTAATAAAGACCATGGAACATCTGCTTTATCAAAATTGCTTTGATCAAAATTTAATCGCTCCGCGTAGGAGCGTAATAAAAGATTGAAGCACTTTTTTAACTTTTAGTCCGCGTTATTTTAATATTCCGATTAAAAATGAACGACGCGCGTTGCTACACGCTTCAATAAAAATTCTGCATTATTCTATCTTGGTAAAACTTTTAAACGACATGCCCCGCGCTGTAATAAAAGATTATTATCTTTCTTGTTCGCGAAACGATAAACTAAAGACAGCGGAGAAAGATCATAAGTTCATAAAGCTAAACCTTTACGATTTTAAATATGCACGAGCATAAACTGCGCCCTGGCGGCCGTGATAAATTCAGGATCTCTTTCAGTACTGTTCCATTCGTCGAGGCCACGGAGCACGCGAGAGTGCGAGCTGTCAGATAACACCGAGTTGCGTAGATCTGACGTGGAGGAACTTGCGAGACCGAGCTGTTCCTACATTGATAACAGTCTGCGAGAGAGTCAGTCTACTCGAAGACGAAGAGGACAATCGCGAAGGAAGGTGAGAACGCAGACAAACAAGGCGAAATCTACGCAAAAAGGAGGCAGCACCCTCAGGGAGTATCTGTCCAAGTGTGGCCTGTCCGGCATAAGGCAGTTGGAAGACTCGAACGATTTTTTATACGAGGAATCGGCAGAGACCAAGGTGCACAACTGGCTGGGCAATCTGGCCAAGAACGACGAGCTGGACGAATCCGGAAAAGTCGAAATCGTGCAGCCTGCAGAGTGCAATCTGGACGACACTCTGACCTGCTTAATCTCTCAAAACAACGCTGGGAACGAGGACGAAGATGTGGAAGTCGCGGTTGGCTCGGTAACGAGGAACGACATTGATCCAGCCACTAAACAGGTTCAAAGACCCTGTTCGAGGAATACGAGCAACGAGAGAGGATCGAGTGGCAGGAGAGGTCGCAGGTGGTCTAGGGAGACGAAGAATCACTCGTCGGGGATGAACTTCAGCTTGGACAATTCGAGGCCAGGTACGTCGAGAGCGATGAGATCGTCAACGAGATCGGACGACAGCAAGGAGAAAAACGAGGAGAAATTCATGGACGTTCACAGAACGTCTACCTGCGAGATGTTGTCCAACATGCAGAAGAATTGGTCGACCGTGGCGAAGTTTGGTAAAGAGATGCGCACGAAGAAGAAGAAATTGATGTCTCTGAACGTGAGCATCGAGAGCAAGAAGAAATCCCGACCGGTGGACGAGCCTACGGAGATGAATTCGAACGCAGACGAGAGTGTCCGGTCGAGAGTCGTCGAGGATACAGACGAAAGACGAAGGAGAAGAGGAAACGAGTCGAACGAGGAATTTGTCAATGGTAAGAAAAGTTTGATAAAAAGGAACTTTGTCCGCGGTGGAGAGGCGTCCCCGGGGGACATAAAGGAGAGATCGATGTCAGAGGAAGTTCCGTTGACCGATGAATCGTTCGTTATCACGCTGCAGGAGGGCAGGGTGCCCGTCCAGAGTTTGAAGAGCTGTCAGATAAACACGATCATCGGTGTAACGGAGAAGGATCCAACGCGAGCCAACGTTGAAACGAATGAGTCGAATAATCCCGAGGAAATGGCGGACGGACAGGTTGATCCGTTCGACACGTCGTTGCGCGATCGAGATAAAATATTTTCCCAAATGACAGTTCCTTTATCACCTAGCGAGCTAACTAAGCCGAATCTGATCGACAAGAGAAATTGTCCGGCGCCGATGATAGAGACGATAGATATCTCTAGTTCTGCAACGAACTATCAAACGTCCACGCCCCGTAGTAAGAGATTGTCGTTAAATAGAAGAAGCACCGACTTCAAATTGGATTCATCCGGTTCGAATGTCAGTTCGAGTATCGCTTTGCAGTCTGCCACGCGAGACTTGGTTCGTCAGATCGAGAGTGAAGACGTTGTAGACAAGAGAAGCTCAGAGGGAGTAATTGAAAAGGAGAAACACAAACGTTCTGCAGGTGATAAATTGAGCGGTAGACGAGACGTTGTTTTGGCTAGAGACAACACGTCTTTGGTCACGTTCACGAAGCTAGGAAAAACTTTCAGGCATCGTAGAAAACAAGTCCCCTTCTTGTACCTGGGCACAACCAGGCGAAAGGCGATGCTAAGTCGTTACCCTGGCTTTCATCTGCAAAAGCCTTGCAATCCGATTGATATAGTGGACACCCAGGATTTTGCGATGGAGAATTACTTGGGGAACAACGATACGCAACCGATGGATACGCAGCCAATGGATGAAGACAAGAAAGAACCAGAGTCTATCGTGGAAGCAAACAGTTCGTCGAAAATGAAAGATCCAGCGGGAGTCTTCGATAACCAAGTAGATGTTCGCGAAGAGAATTCATCCGGAGAAGTTGCGAAAGAAATCGTTCCAGTCGAAGAGCCTGTTAGCTCTGAAGATATAGACATACTCTTCGTATCTCTGAATGAAAACAGAGTATCGGATTCACCACGCGTCGAGCAGCCTGCTAAATCAAACAGGACACCGATCAAAGGTACCGCGAAGATGATGTCACCGGTAAAAAACTATAATGTCACCATGCTGCGGTCCGTCTCGTTAGAATATCCGACGAACGACAACCTACGAACCTACGGAATAACCCACGAGCCCGGTGAACCGAACAATGAGGAAAGCAGATCCTGTTTCTCTCGAGATTTCTCACGCACGTCCGACACGTCCGGTTCCTTTTACGTGTCAACAAGAAAAAGGAAGAGATCGAACAGTCGGGGAAAGTTGTGCGACAGAACGAAGTCGAGCGACAACGACGAACAGGACAATCATAGTAGTTCCGGTCACAGTTTCTCGTCGCAAGCCACGTGCATCAGGAACTCCGAGAGAAAAAACGCGCCGCCATTCGTGAACGAAGCCAGCTTAGGCAAGAGGCAGTTCGAGTCGTCCAGTCCCAGTACCAAGGACATCGACTTGGTGTCACTGAGCTCTGACCCGGATATCGCGGCCAACGAGGGGAAAAAGGAGAAAAAGGTGTACAAGCGAATTCTATCGTTGGAAAGCTCGGACGGTGATTCGGTGAACACCGGCTGCGCGAGGAACGCTACTGACAAGAGTCTCGCGAGTGACTCCGCTTCAATGAAGCGGAAACGAGCCGTTTCCCCCGATTCCGTCAGCGAGGACTTGTTCGCGATCGTGAACAGTTGGACGGAGCACGACGACAGGTACAGAAAGAAGGGCAAGCTCCAACAGACTCGCGACTTCTCTGATTCGACGGACGCGAGTCCGAGGAGCGAGTTCGAGAATAATGTCTCAGTGACATCTGGCTCGTCGTGCCGTGACAAATCCGCTAACAAACTCTCTTCAACGCTACAGCGCAGACAGCGTTCAGATTTCCTTGACGAATCTAACAACAAAGAGAGAACCTTCAGCTCTAGGAGGACCGACCAGAGGAAGAGCTTGGAAGTTAGAGAAGGACTGGTTATCGACGAAGACTCGCCTGACTTTGGGGCGATGATCGACGAAGTGAAAGTTCTGCAGAACTTCCGGCAGAACGTGCCGGATCTCATGCAGGAGGATAATTTCGACGATGTCATTGCGAACGTGAACACTGACACGCTCGTTAACGAGTGCAACAACGAAAGAAGTAGAAGAGAGGATTTCTTTGGGAGAGAGTCGACCGAGTGTTTGGAGACGAGCAGCTGCGAGAGGAAATCTAAACCGGGGAGATCGTGCGTTAAAAATCCTCGTTCGTCGAGCGAGCGTGTCGCCCACGTGGATTCCAACGGGTCAAACAAAGAGAACAAGGGCAAAACATCTGACATCGTGTACAACAGTGGCGACGAAAATAGGAACGAAGAAAATCCAGTTCAAGTGTACGTAAATTTGGCTAACGAGGGCTCGAGGAACGACAAGCGGCCGGAGGAAACGAAGTCGAACGACTGCGTTTCCAATAAGTCGTCGAGGCGATACCAATCGAATCCAACGACTTCGTCCGGTGATAAGAAGCTTCCCGTGAATGGAAATCCGACTAATTCCATGGTTAAAGATACGTACGATCAGGACTCTTTGATGAACATCACGCAGCAGTATTTGATGATCAAACAGTTTGAGGAGGATCTGTTTGGCAAGACTGAGAGTTCTAACGTCTCGTTGGCGAGGAAGAGGAGAGGACCGCAGACGCCGACGGGTAGCAAGAAGTGTTCCAACGCAAGTGCTGAGGTTAGCTCTTTGATCTTTTGTAGACAATTCTTAAGAATTTTCTGTTCTAAAGCTTTCTCAAAGAATTCTTTATTTCGAATTTATGTTGAGCTATGAATGAATGTAGAAAGCTTATAGTGGTACGAGCGAGTCGAAAATCCATGATTTAGTAATATTTTGGATAAAAGTGCAGTAAACGGAGGTGTTGAGAGTGTTTTCGAAACGTTACATATATTAATTTCTACTCATTCGTGGCGATATATTTCTTTGTTTTTAGTTTTATTTCCAGAATATTAACTGCACGTCAGAGATTCCACTGAGTTTAATAATTTCTTTTAGAAATTTAACAGACAAAATGGAAAAATACACACACACACACACAGTCAGACACCTGGTGACTCGATACTGACTTTTGAAAATTTCCCTCCGTATGTAAAAGAGAAATTCGCCTGTACGTACACAAGCTCCTTGGGGTTTGAAAAGGTGGCAGAGCAATCTGCAGACCGTTGAACATCTTGTATAAACGTAAAATATAAGAGATCACTGCTGATGAGAGAGAATCTCTCTGTAAAAAAGAAAAAAAGAAAAAGAAATTGAAAAGCCTGCTCTAGACTCGCAAACTCGCTGCAGGAAAATCTGATGAAAGCTAGCTATAGAAACCATACGGAGGGTTATGAAGCTTCTCTTTCGTGTCGTGACAACGCCTCCGTTTACTAATTTTCCCTCGCAAAGCTCTAACAACTCTTTCGACTTCCTTTCAATCGTCCCCACGCTTAATTATATCACGTTTCTCGCTTCAAATAATAACTCGTCTGGTTGTGTTTGAACTCGTCGCTCGCCTGAATAATCTGAACGTTCCAAACGATTCGAAACGATTGTTGTTGTGTGCGTTATTCACGGCGTGACTGATGACTTTTTATCGTACCTCGTACGCCACCCATTCCGCCTACTTACGAGATAAACAAGATCCAAAGCGTTCTCAAAGACTCACTCTGCTTTGAAATCCAGGACGTCGAACACTCGGCTGAAGAAGACGACATTGTCGAGAACACTCCTGGCACAAAGACGAAAAAGTAAGTAACACGCGAGTCTCTCGTAACTCGTCCGTTCTTCTCAATTGTTGTCAAGAGCACGTTATATACATTTCATTAACGAAATTACGCGTTGATGTAATTTTAATTACACCGTCCGAATATCTCCAAGCAATCGGATTTCCCTCTCCACGCGAGTAATCCAATTTTACCCAGTTCTTCATTAAAAATAAAACGTACGTGGTAAAATTTTAATTACGCTGTCCGAACACCGTCCCCTGCAACAAATATTACAATCGGGACAATCGTATTTCTCTCTCTGTCGCAACGAAATTTCATCCGAGTTTTTGTTTTGCCGAAATTGAAATGGACAATAAAGTAGTTTGCATACATTTACGATTGCGACAATCTACGATAATATATAACACGAGTTTAAAATTATTCGATAAACTTTTACGTGAAATTAAAAGCGTAATTATCATCGAAGTTATGAGCACAATTTTTTTTCTATTCTATTCGGTTTGACATCTCGCGCGAAAAAAACAGAGAAACAACGTGTCGTCACATACAGCGATCCCGTAACCATTCCCCGATATCCACCGTATCAAACAACGTCAAACCGAGCAATTTCACGGAAAGAATGTCGCTTTCTCTAGTTTGGAAACGATTAGTTCGCAGAGGAGCTCGAACTCGAAGATCTTGGGGAAACAGTTGCCACCAGCTGTGGAGACACCGGGCTCGAAGAATGGAAACAGTTTTGGCAGCCTCAACACTCCGGGTTCCAAAACCAACATTCCACCACTCTACCAGAGCACTCCTAAGACGTGCCAGTCTAACTCCATGAAGTTGGTCTCTCGCGCGAGCAAGTCATCACCGAACAAGGGAGCAAGCGTTCAAAGCGTTCAAACTGCACCAAGCATCAGCAAACAGAGGTACTGTTTCCTGGGCAGCGGCCTGAGCTTCGCCGAGGTCAGTCAATTGAAGAAATTGGCGAAAACGTTGCCGGACGCTATATATCAGACCCAGTTCAACGAGAACGTGACGCACATGGTCGTGAAGACTGACAACAATAACGGGGCGAGCAAGACGTTGAAATACCTGCAGGGTATAGCTCATAGGAAGTGGGTCGTGAGCTATCAGTGGGTACTAGACTCGCTGAAGGAGAAGAGAGCCCTGAACGAGGAATTATACGAGGCGGTGGACTGCATAACTTTGGAGGCAGGCCCTCGAAAGTCCCGGTTAAGGGAAAAGGGTTTGTTCGAGGGGTTCGTGTTCCTCTGTATCGGGCCGTACGATCATCTTTCTGTGGAGGACTATCAGGTAAGCACGATATTTTGTCAGTTGATCTTCTCATACCTGTATTTTTTTTTTTCTGTTGAGTTATTATTATTATTATTGTTTGAAAAGAATGTGGCCTGATTGACACGTGCACGTGTTCTTGTATGTTTTTCAATATTCTTTTATTCTTTCTTTGAATTAATTTAAATGCAGCGACGTAGGAAAATATTTGAGTCTTATTATAGCGACAATGATAAAAATGTTTCGTATGAAACGCTAATGTGCTCACAAATAACGCGATACAGTTCCGTATGTAAGACAGAGTCTCACAGGTTCTCCAGATCCAAATTATCGAGGAGACGGTAAACAACAGAAAATAAAGAAAATAAAGAAAAAGAGGCAAAATGACTCTGGAATTGGGACGTTATTACGCGATGATGGCCCCTGTAAATCACGCGTATAAATTTTATAGGTTTCACGTGTTGGTACTGGTAGAACAGTTCCCTTGTCGGGATCCCAATCCCAAGAAAGGCTTTTATTTACGTTTCCTCTGCCATCCAATCTTGCTACGCTACTTCAAGTTGAATGCTCGCCAAGTTTTAGAGATATCGCCTCTTTCAGGACTTGCTACGCGCCACCGGTGCCATTGTGGTCGACTCGTTGTACGCTCTGGCCGATCAAACGAGCAGGCTGAAGATCATCGTGATCCCGGAGGACATCTACGAATTCCAAATTATCGGTAAGCTCGTTATCAGATTTCGAGTTTGATGTTAAATTCGGACGATTGGTTTCGTTAATCGTTAATGACAAGGAACATTTTGAAACTAGGTGCAATCTTAAGGTGCACGTAAGATTGAGAATCTTATCTCGTTGATTGTAAAATCGATCGAGATATTTATATCGCGTGTCTCCACTCTCGAATATCGATAGTTTGTGCATATTTTGAATTGTAACAAAGGAAGGACAACAAACCACAGAGTCAGGTTCATTTCAATTTACAATTTCTCTTCATTTTTACGATTCTCTCTAATTCGGTACAATAGTATTTAAATAACGAGTCAAAATTCCCTCTTAATCTCACATCTACGTCTGTTATTTTTCATCGTCATTTTATTCGCGGAGATAAACTCGAACTGAGAAAATTAGCAGCAGAAACTATCGTCTGAAACATCCAAACAATGAAAACCGTGGCAAACGAACCACCACATCTGAAACTATTCTTTCGCTCGCGTGCACGCAAAAAAAAAAAAAAAACACACGATCGCAATTAAAATAATTTGTTTGTTCTTTTTTGTTTCTTTTACTTCCTTTGTCGTAGAATGGTACAAACAGGCTCGTGCCATAGCGATCGTCCACGAATGGATAGTCGAGTGTATCAGTCAGTACAAACTGATATCGCTCTATCCATATCTGCAGGAATTGTCGCGACAGGACGTTCTCACGCTCGGCTATCCGGAATACTTGGTCGAGGAAGAGACTTGTTGGGAGTCGTCTGATAGCACATCCGACGTGTGAACGTGACGTCGAACGCTGCTCCGTCGCCTCTACAGTAATTTCACGTCGGACGTGAAACCCGCTTTCGATCGTTTCCACGAATTTAACCACCGGTCATCAGTGCCAGATCGGTCGAATAGTTTACTGTACGTATAATTTAGTTGAAAGAACTTGCATACATTGTTTTCTTTTTTTTTCTTTTCTTTTCTTTTTTAGCCCCATTGCAATTCGAGGGGAACTCGTTCGTAGCAAAGGGTGCGTTTGTTTCTTTGCGACAGGGTTGTTTCGTCGCGGCAGCACGGTTCGAGCGTGAACCAAACTGGGCAATATGTTTGTATGGAGGTTTTGATGGAGGTGATAAGGGTTCACAGGATTAGTATTAGTTTCTGAGTATTTTTTTTCTTTTTTTTTAGTAAATTCGTTGTTTCGATGTTTATAGATATAGGGTGACATTTAATTTTGCTACGTGACAGCGTCATCACCGTTAGATTAATTCCGATTTAATTTTTTAATTCGTCGCATCCATCAATTTTTTATTTTTCAAAAGATACATCGTGTCACAGAAGCTTATTTAATTTCTTTTTAATTTTTCTCTTGGATTCATCTTGGAACCATAATGTTTCATGCAGTGTAATTAAGAATTCTGTTTTGTAACAAATAGTCTAAAATGTCGTCGCTTTAAAACAGCAATAAGTTCACGCTTTATTCAGAACAATGCAAAAATACCTCGTAAAAATGCGAGTAGCTACTACAAACGTTCTATTTTTCTGTTCTATTTTTATACATACAGAAAGAAGTCATTAAAGCATCATCAATTAAGAGCAAGAACTAGGTCTATGAAGGAAATTATAAGTTCATGTCTTATCCACAACAAAATATCTTTTTCTTTCTATAAACACAAAGAAGTATCTCGCAAATTGTGCGCAGAAGTGCCTCTGACAAATTTTAAACGTTTAAAAAATGATGAGGAAAGCTTCTGTACATTTCATTGATCTGAATTAACTTGTCAATCGAAATTCTGTGACTACAGCTACGGTTATATATATTTCTCCTTTCTACTACCAAAGTAGCACGGATTTAAAGCTTAAAAATCCACGGCGAAAGAAACAACATCCAACGACGCGAACATATTTTCCTCTCCTGTTTCTCGTAACGCTAGCTGTCTTTAAGCAATCTCCAATACGGCAGCGCGTTGATATTTTCTAATTATGCGAAAATCGTAAGACACAAATGGCGAACTCAGGGATACGTAGATGGTGCTTAAAGCGTGCAATATCGTGATCACCGGGTTTAGGGGTTGCGTGTTGCAAGGGTGTATCCGAGCTACTCGCGTCTATTCACAGACACAGGCGAACAATATTGATCTGCCTGGGACCACCTGTAGGCAACCCTGGTCCAACGTTTCTCACACACATAAGCGCACGCACAGACGGTATCAGGGGTTATGAATCTCGTCCAATTGCCAGCAACCGAGGAGATATAATCACTGTGTCCGTTGTACTTTCTCTCTCTCTCTCTCTCTCTCTCTCTCTCTCTCTCTCTCTCTCTCTCAACTGTTTTTTAGCGCGTTGCATTTAAGTACAAATGGTTAATCGTCGCGATCAACAGTCGTTTGTATTTTCTTTTTCTCAGTCGTTCACTGCCATGTTCTGGTCCTTCTGCATTTCGATTCTGATCGTTAATTACACGCAGTGCTCCGTGAATGTAGAACCACTCTAAAATTTTCGATTATGGCGGAAACAGGCACGAGACGAGACGTAGTTTTATAAAATGGAATTTCATTTAACACTAGAATCAGACCGTACGGTTCTACTAGAAATAAGTGATCGATTCTGTATATTCTACTGAAATGAATTATATTGGGATTGCCGGAGGAATGAAAATAAATAGGGAGTTCTTTCTCAATTAAAAAAGTCTTGTTTACCATCCTGAGGTATTCTGGAACGTTTAGTTTTCTAACGTCTGCGTTAAAAAAAAAAATTATAAAGAAATTTCAACCAAGAAAGACGGCTGAATGAAAATTTGGAAACTTTTAGATGGTTTTACACTCGCGATTGGTGTAGTTGAAAATTGAATGAAATTTATGTATGTTTGTATGTATATATAAGAGGAAGAAGTACGTTCGTTGTACACGCGATACGAGATAATCATTGAACATGTGATAATCATTGGATCGTCGTTGATCTGCAACGATGATTTAAGACACAATTGATAGTACCGATGGTTATTCTGAATCTGATAAGGTATTGTTGACAAAATCAACATGTTCCGTTAATGTTGCTTGATACGAGTTTAGTTTTTAAGTTTATTCTTTTTTTCTACGGTATGAAGAATGTGTATATATTTAATTTTTGCGTGTATCGAACAAATGGAAATTGTTAATTTTGTTCACCTCAGCGGCGAGTCCTTTTTGAGTTTTCAGGGGCGACAATGAGCGGCTGCGTTGTACAGATATTT
>KQ435830.1:744792-756140 GCA_001276565.1 Melipona quadrifasciata | reverse complement strand
ACACTCTCTTTCAGTTGTATTACATTTTTTTAAATGTGGAAATGATAGATTTTACGTTAAAATACAGTATTGATATTTCTGATTTGAAGTTACGTTCACCTAGCCCAAGTTACTGTGTTTATTTTATATTGCTACGTAAGCAAATTCCAGCAAAGCTAGTACAGTATTAGTGTTTTTTGATTTGAAACTCACATTTGAAATTTTTTATATTGTACATTGTATATTGTACATCCTACAAGCACCCCAACGATGAAACTTTTTGTAATATTTTACAGTCATATTACACCTTTTGTGTGTACTAAATTAAGCCACGTGTATACTAAATTAGTATGCTCAATGTACTGATATTTCTTACTTAAAGGTACATCCACCGAGCCTGAGCTACTTATACATTTTGTAGACCTAAACATTTGTTCTTTATTTAAAAGAACGCAATTTTTATTATCGCAAGTAAAAGCAGAGGAAATAAAAATTATTCGACAACAATGTGTTTCTTCTTTCATGTTGTATTTTTAATGTAAAAAAAGTATTTCTCCCGCGCATTTATTATTTACCGTGTATTATTATCTGTTCTTCGAGTATCCACTCATAAATTTTGTTATTTTCTTCTCGCGGGAAAGAAAGGAACTTGTAACGTAAGTGGAAGAAAAGTGGAATTTCTCCCACTACGTGTTGCTTTCTTGAAAAATGTGTCTAAAAGGGAGCACGTTGCTATGGAAATTGTCCACAGTGAGTATAAGTAAAACGAACCACATCTTTTCTGCGTGATATTTAATCTTACTCTTTTGTTTGTCTCTCCTTTCAGAATCAAAAATTATCACCAGTGTCCAGTCCTATCGACCAGAAACAGATTCCAGAATTTCAAACATATGTAAAGCGTATTGTACGCAAAAGTTTATTCTTCGTTTGCAGAACTACTCCTTTCACTTCCGGATTATTCGTTTGTTTCATTTAATTGAAGATTGCACAACTGTTGTCTCGCATTTTATTAAATTACTTGCAGTCAATCTTCAGGATTTCATTATTAATATTTCATTATTATTTCATTATTATATTTCAATATTATCATTATTTCATTATTTTATTATTATTAATTTTTACGTATAATTTGTGTTTATCAATTTTTAATTTAAACTAAATTGGAATTCAAAATTCAGTCTGTCTTTCCTCTCGAATCGAAATCATCGTGGCAACCGCAAGCTTGGTGGCTTGAAAAATGAAAAAAATCTGTCGGGGAAAGAATTTGTGCACTTACACGGTAATTTCACGGATGATAAAACGTCATTAAGAAGACATCAAGATAATCTGCAAGTCACTCGAGGGTTTGACGATCGTCGAGATTACGTAACCGGTGTTCGAGCATCAGCTAAAAGTCACAGAAGTTGGAGAAGATTTATGGTACTGTTTCTGAAGATCGTTCGATGGCTATAAAAAGTTGTCTGGTTCGTGATACTGTCATCCAAAGTTAATGGAAGGCCATCAAGAACGCGATATTTACTCCGAGCGGCATCTGAAGATCATAAAGGACTGCCAAAGTTGTGACATTATCATCCATATGGCATTGACCATTTATTATAGCCTAAGCCTACACCCTTATCTACACGTTCACATATCTTGCCATTACTCTACTATTATCTGACTATACGATACGACGGTTAATTCACAAATTCGCTTCTTTTAGAAGCTGTTAGATGTCGAGGATATCTAAGAAGCTCATCTAGCCAGTTTATAATTTAATAAGAAGCTCGCGAGCTTGTTTAATCAAGCTCCAGGTTCGTGCAACGAGAACTGTCAATAGAATTTCCCTCGCAACCGTCGGCGTTTTAAGAGACGTAACCGTTGACACTCGGGCACGGTATCAAGATTGTGCTCTTTAGAATATAAATAGACGTGATTCGTGTACACACTGCGCTCGTGTGCACGGCACACCGTACAATAGAGGCGTTCGATACTATGCAGAATCGCGAGTGATTCGCAAATAACCGTCGTATTCTGCATTACGCCGCGGTGGAATGCCTCCGACTCGGTGAATAATTCGACAACCATTTCGGCGAGCAACGTTACGACGATATTGGGCCACGTATTCGAAACGATCTTTAATATTCCAGTAGGAAATATTGTAACCGAAAACACCGAGAATCGCGAACGAAACGAGTTCAATCGGGAGCTTGCAATCTAAATAAACGTAATGTACGCGCGTAAAATAATGCAAATGCAGGTTTTGCAACTTGACGTTGTCGTTATGATCTTCAATGATTGTTCATTGTTGTATTCATCAATCAAAGTATTGAAAGTAGTGATGTAGAAAATTTTACAGGTCGTAATTATAACATAAAATTAATTAGAAATTTCCGCGACATATAACATGTAAATTCTCTCTTCTATGAACTGTAACTAAAATATCACACGACATAATTGTAACACGAGCTCGATAAATTCTCTTAAAAACACTTAATTAAAATATAGTGACAATTTTACAGTAACTGTAATACCAAATTAATTAGAAATTTCCACGACAATAAATTCCCTTTGAACGTCAAACTATGAACTGTAATTAAAATATCAAGTGATGACAGTGTTACACGAATGTCACAATTACAACACAAAATTAATTGCCAATTTCTACGACAAATAACCGGAAAATTACCTTTGAACGTCAAAGTCCTGTGAATTGTAATTTGACAATTTTACACGTAATTATTATGGCGGAATACTAATTGCAAATTTCTATGACAATAATCCACGAACTACCATTGAACGTCAAAGTCCTATCAATTGCAATTAAAATATCGAGTAATGACAGTCTCACTCGTCGTAATTGTAACACAATGTTAATTACAATTGATGTCTACAACAATCTATAAATTCCCTCTGAACATCGTGGCAACTCTATCAACTGTATAATTGAAATATCTTACACGTATACAATTATAACACAAAGTACAAATTACAAATATATCTACAGTAACAATCTATAAATTCCCTCCTATCAATTGCAATTCAAATATCGAGTAAATGGTAATTTTACACGTTATAATTAAGACACAACAATAATTACAATAAATTGAAATAAAATCAAAATCATCCTATCAGCTATCAAAACTTCTCTCGATACTTCAACCAATAATCAAGGTTTCTGTGATAATGACAGACAAATTTCAGCTGCGGCACACGTTCACGCGAAAAGCATCGAACGACCGAAAATCTCACACTTGTTAATTCCCTTGTACGACCGCGGTATCGCCTGTGGTCACGGCAGCGTTCAACAGCAGTCAAGTGATACGGATCAACGAGTGGGAAGTCGGGATCGGTCTGACGCGCGACGTGCCAATTCTACTTGATCGACGTCCGTCGCAACACGGTCAATTAGAGATCGGTGGGGAAGTGTGGTCGCGCACTTAATTCGATTGTCGATCAAGACAATGAAACGATAATCAGGGTTCAGTGGCGCGCGAAATATCTATCGTGCTCTGGATCGTGTCGAACGATCGTTCGAACCTGCTGATTAAACCGCGTTTAAAACATGCCATCGAATCGAAAGAAAATCCGCTCGCGTGCGCGGACCGGGAAACCGGAGCAATTAACAGGCCGAGTGCGAAATCGTGTAAGCGATTCTTGAATAAATAACCGACCGAGGCTTCCGCTCGCGAACCACAGGAGTGCAGAACATGCGGATATTCGACGCTGACGGCGGGTGAAACGACGCTTTTAATTGCTGACTGATCGGTGAGTCCGTCTTTGGGATTTTCATATTTTGTTATCGTGTAATATAATTAGACCAGCGTTTGTACAAATTCACTCACAGTGTCGGACAATGATGTATCGACACTCCTTTTATTTCAAAATACATGTTTATTTTCTGAAGTTTGTAATTAAAATCATCTCTCGCAAGATTTTATCATATATTTTATCACTGAAAGTGATTTTAGCGGGGGTAAGCCAGAAAATCGGGCCTCTTCAGGTGCAACGCTGATGCAACGAAAATTAGCGATTGGTTGATTTGGGTCACGTGATTCGTGAGGGCCTTTCAGTGAGACGAATCGTACACGCTAACAAAGATAGTTACAAGGATGTTTCATTGCGAGTTTTGATTTGTTTATTCGAATTTTAGAAATTAATGAAAAGTATAATTACTACTATATGACGTTTGTTACTTGTGATAATAGAAACGAGTATCATTTTATTGTTCTTTGTATTATTTGTGACGCCAATCAAGTACAACGCATGGCTCGCTTGTTACTAACATGTTAAGAAACATATTCATTCGTTTGTAACTTGAAAATTACGTAACGATATACTTATTCGCGTTTCGTCTATTTGTTACAAAAATGAATTACTCGCGACAATTGCCAATTCCCAGATTTTTAATTCGAGCAAGTAGACACGATTGGCTGTCGTTCGAATCGCATCATTGCTTGTTACAATTAAAATTAAAAACAACTGGCTGAAACTCGCAGAACAGGAAATAACAAGAGTGGAAATGGATTGTAAACTTAGTGGTATCGTCCGCTAACGCGAAAGCTCGTTCGCGAAATCGGTTTTAAATACCGACTCAACAGGCTATTATGGTTAAGAGAGATCTATTCTGTCCGGGTGGTCGCGTTTCCTTTGCAATTACGTGTGCTGAATCAGAAGCTGGCCGCCGTGTTCGTGCACTTTGACCACTTTTCTTCTCGTTGCGCCAACGACTGTGTAAAAGTTCCGAAAGAGGCTGTAATTAGAGAGGCGTCCCCAAGCGAACGCCATCATGGTTTTCGAGGGTGAAAGTAATTGGAAAGTTTCGGTGACAAGAACGACGAAGGAATCGTCTGCGACGCGAAGTCACAAGTTATTAAATCATCAGTGACATAATTATTTGAGAGATCAGAGATCAGCTCTTTTGAATTTTTTTTGCTTCTCTTGCGAGAAAGTTTCTCGCTAATTTCCTAATTTCTGAGTGAAGATTGACATAATTAAATGGTCAAAATGACCATTCGAATGTTCCTGTCAGACATTTTATGGATATTTTTTGGAGACTTGAATGATTCTTCGAAAGCTTATAAAGATCTTCCGTTTCCTTTATTTTAACGTCTCTGAATCGAAATTTTGTGCTTTGGTCGTCGGTAGTTTTAGCGTTAATCTTCACTTCTTACAAAACAAATGACATTTACTTTGACAAGTTCGTTTATGAAAGAACACGAAATGTAAATAACAGTATACTTTTAAGTAAATTTGAAAGAACATTCTTTTTAACGTCATTGTCTTCTCTCATTCTTTCCGAAATTTTTCAAACATTACCTGTTATGATAATAATAATCGCACGATTATTTACGATCTTCACAAAACTTTGTCGGCTTTTCAACTATTTTTAGAAGATCTTTGAGATAGTTACGAGCTATCTTCCTTTTCAATTAAATTCCCTACGTCTCTTGTGATACCTTTTTATCAACAGTAATAATACTTGAAAATTTATCACAGGATCGTTTATACGACGGCCAATTTAGGAGACTTCATAATTCAATAGAGACCGTTAATTGCGAGCTTACCAGCTGGCTAGTAATCACCGTGTTACGCCTAGTCCCGTTAATCTCGATTACTATGATCTTTCGTTATTTTCCTTGCAATTTTCGAGATATCGGGTCCCCTCGGTAAACGCGAACGATCAATTTCGTGTTTATTATTTCCGTGAAACTGAAGAAGCAATTTAGCTGCGCTAGCATGCTAAAAAGTGATTCGACGTTTTATCTCGAGGGCTGTTAGCTGATAACAAACGCTGTTAACAAAGCAACGACGCTAATTCTTACGTTCTGTTATCGGTAGTTACGTAGTCTCTTGTAGCGTTTTGCTAATAACACCTTAAGTGAATTTCAGAAATTTCTTTTTAAAGAAAAGTTATTTAACCGTATTGTTCTTTTACACGGCATTATAACTTGCTACGAGTGTTTAAATATTTCAATATAATTTGCTATTATATTTTTTGCACAAAGTATTTTGAAACCTGATAGGAAGAATTCGAACATTTATCTTCGTATGTTATATATGTTATATCAAAACATTTGAAATCAAATTTGATGTGGGATATTCATTCCAAACACATATCTTGTAGCGGCCTAGAACCCCTCAGCTACGAGTTTCGAACACTGAGTAGCACAAGTCGCAAGTCCTGTCGATCTCCGACGTTAAGCAAAGCAGAGTGCGGAACACCGCTAGGAGGGGTGGACCGGTCCAGCCTTAGCGGGTAGTTACAACAACAAGCGTCTGGAGTCGCTGCCATCAGACTCTGAGACGAAACGCAACCTTCGCTTTCTCTCTCTCCTCACTCATGACCCCAAAGTCTCCCTTCATTCATTCTTCCATCATGCATCCTTCTCATCTTTCATTCCCTTCAATCTATTTAATGAAACATTAGTACACAGGTGTAAATAGCCATCTTAAATATACCATAATAAATATATAAAAAAGACCCCTCTAAATATTTGATGTAATAGATTATGGCTGTTTAAATCTCTACATTTACATATATCGTATATATTTGTACTAAATATCTTCCTTATGTATTTTTAAATTTATTTCAAACTTGACCAGTATAATCGCGACAGTCGAGCCTCGCTGTAGTATTCATGAAATTTCGAATAAAAATCAAATTTTCATTTCTATTTTATTACCGTAACACGTGACATTAACATTCGTAAACGTAAACGAAAATAAAGAAAAGACCATCCGTGTTGGCCAATAATAGTAACTCAGATCGCCAAAAAATTCCATCGAGCAAGTCGATCCCTGTCACAAAAGTGTTTCGAAAAGCCTGAAACAAACAAACCAGATCAAAAAAGAAAAAAGAAAACAAAGGGAACGAAACAAGGAAACATCAAATTCCACTGTTTTTCCATTTCACATCCGTCATTCTGCATGTTGGCCACTCGAACGGTCTTCGTGGACAACAGGGTCGATTTTAACCACCGCGCGGCGTGCATCGTCGCTTGTTTTATTACCGCGTTTCAATTAATTTAGAGCGACGCACATTTCGCGACGAAATTGAAAATTAGAAATCGGGACCCACACGCACGCACACAGGTGCGCAAAATGTTATTTCTCCTCGAGAAACATAGCACGCTCGCGATTATTAGGCGCTGTGAAGAAAGACAGACAGCTGGTTCTCTGTTATTCTTTAGTCGTGTTTCCTTTCAACGAATAATTGAACTCTGTTTATTCGAACGAAATTTCAATTACTTTCAATTATCGAACTTTCGTTCGTGGAATTATGTGCGTACGTGAAAGGAAAACCTCAAACAGTGTTTCGTTTAGATTCTGTTGTTACGTTGCATCGTTGCTCGAATCGATCAAAAATCTAGAAACATTCGACAATTGTTTCACGAATTATTTCGTTCATAATTTGCGCTATTCGTGCGCGCTATTTGTTCGCTGGTTCGCTGGTGTTTCTTTTAAAATTTGAATTTTGTCGATAGACTTATGTAACCGTGAGAAAAAGAAAATGATGTATTATATATAACATATAGCGACGAATATAAGCAGGCACTGATAATGTAATTAATTTAATTAAGTTTATATACCTCGAATATACTTTTCCTTAAAATGTTTCGTTTCAATGTGCGAAAGCGTTAGTTTCAAATACTTTTCGACATTCCACGTATTTTACTATTATTATTATATTTACCATTATAACTATATATTCCTGTTCATATATTATTATTCACATTTTATTATTATTGTTCATATATAACATTCACATATTATAATATAGTCCTGTTGAATCATTTTCTCCATAAAAGGTCTTCAATTTTTGAGAAGGAAGTGAACGTACTAACGTAAGTAATTACGTAGAAAATATATATATATGTATATACGTACGTATGTATATTATAGAATAAATTTGTGTTATTTAGAGACATTGTAGCATGGCTCTGAAGAGACCCCATATGGAGTATGAAGCGAGACCGTGAACTAGCCACGTATAATCTCTATAACCCCTTCGTTACGGTAGAAATGGCCACCATTACACCACCGCTGAGCATCACGCCATAAGTGTATATTAACCATGTGTATTGCGTTCCGAGTCTGCTATCTTATAGTTGGTAACGTTTCCACTTCGTAGTGTTTATATATTTCATTTAACAACATTTCATTGGTTCTCACTCGTTCATTAAATAATATCGCTCCTTTCTTTATTTATTTTATTCACAGAGCAGATATTTCCTTCCATCTTGTTTATTTTAACTCTATCTATTTCACTACACAATGTTTTCCTCTTCTTTTTAACTTTAAGAACGTTTAAAATTATTATTTCTTTCTCTGTTTCATCGCACTGTGACGAGTTGCGCAAAATATTCTAAAACGTCGATTTACTTTCCTGATGTTCTTTTCCTTTTTCTTTTAATTGGACTAATTATTTCGGGGGCAAAAAATTTCGGAAAACTAATCAGTGAGAGGGTGTCTTAAAATAACGCGAATGCAGAGTTCAAGTTCCAATTCCTTCGATCGAAGATCCCTAGATACGAATATGAATATCGATAAATGTTAATGATTATGCGTAACGTATCAGTACGTGCCAAAATCCGTCCCTGACCCGTCAAAATTACTTAAAAGTTTCTACCTGGTACTTGAGGACTACTATCTTAAAACAACCTTCGATATTCCTTCCATTCGAGCTCAAACTCCATCAAACGTGATTATTTACAACGAAATGAAATAAAATTGTGACTCTCGCAGAAGACTAATTTTTTCCACCGTTCGTGAGAGGAACGAGAGCCGATTCGCAACATCCGCGAAAACGGAGTCCCCATTTTTCTTGGCAATAACTCCAACGTGATTAACCGTAACGAATGGCTGTCAGATTTCGCTCTTCCAACTTCTCTCCCCCCCCCCTTTTTCTCGCGCCTTTACGGGTCTCCGGTTACTTTTCTAATTCCTTCTCCCAGCGAGACGAATATTCCTTTGAAAATTTATTTCAAGAGTTCTTCCTTCGGATAGCGAACTGTTTACGAGGCTGTCTACCGTCTTTTCAAGCCCTCCGACGTCTCCCATCCGCTACGAGACCAGCGCTTCCGGTTTATTGCTCCGGCGTATTTCGATCGAATCGTTGAAAAACGAACAACGACGACACATTGTTATACATATTTCACGTTTCACGAGATATTTTGTACTTCGACGGAGTGTGTTTGCTTTTACTTTGCTATCAAGTTTGTTTTTTTAATTATACGGACTATACAGGATTTTTAGTAACGAGCGTTACTTAATTTGACGACAGAGAACGTCATTTGAAGAAAAAGAATGACACGTTCTTTGAAGAAATGACAAAAAAATTTCCCGAGTTCTTTCGAATTGAAAAAGAAAGAAAGTCGTTCGCAGACGAGGCGAGAAAATAAATGACTCGAGGGAACGGAACGCGAGTTGAAATTTCCTGCGTTGTCTGTTGTTGAACGATGCTTAAAAAGAAAAGAATAATAACTTTTATAATTACAAACAGTGTATACAATGATCGTACAAAAAGTTTAGAAACATCTCTGACATCGATAGTCAATCCGCACATTTTTATTCTAAAATCGAAATCGTGCGTTCGTCGAAGGACACCAGTTCGAATTTATTCGCGGTTTAACGGCGGCAAGAACGAGGGGGGGAAAAGAAAAACGCGGAAGGAAATTAAAAAACGAAAGAAAAGGTCGGAAGAGAATGAAACACGGTGAAAAGAGTCGGTCGAGACGAACAATGCGTAATAAACGTAAAACGCGAGCCCCGAGCGAGTCGTTTCGAGCAAGTTTCGTTATTACGGACGCGTTCCCTCTCGGCCTCCGACAGTTTCTCTCCTTTGAATCGACTTGAATTGTTTTTTTTTTCTACGCCGGATTCCTGACTCGCGTTCTCGCTAATCCTGAAACCGAGTTCTGATTTCAAAAATCGATGCCTCTCTGGGTGGAAAGCGATAGGTTTTTGTGCGCTGCGTCGTCCATCAATGACCGAGACTTTCGTGCAAATGGAAAAAATTTTATACCAATTTCAAGGAATTTCAGGATAATTCGCATCGTTGAGACAATTAAACGAAACTCGTAAAACAGTGGATCAACATAAATAGAATGTTGATCAATTGTTCTGACAAAATTTTTTTTTTTTTTTCTTAATCTTGTTATTAATAATTCAACGAATAATAGAACTTATTGTGCTTATTGTGTAACAATGGAGTCGTTAATTAAAATCTTTAACAGTTGATTTCTAAACATTGTTCAACAATACTTGATAGTTACTTGCAACGATCAAATCAATTTCATTTGTTTAATCATCTACGTTCAAGAAAGTTGTAAGCATCGAAACTTGCAGTTAGAAATTTGATCAACCCAGTACCTCCTCTGTGAGAACGTTGAACTCGTAATTCATTCACGTCGTAGACACAGTTTGAACAATCTCCTCCCACAGAATTTGGAAACTCATTATCAAACGAGGTTTCACATTCTCGCGTGGAAATTTCAAATCAGATTGCCAGTCCCTTGCGGCGTTCATCCCATAGAAACAATCCCCGAGAAAAGTCTCGCCAAATAAGAAAGAAATTACTGGAAAACACCGAACCGAACGAACTTTTACATTTCTCTTTTTCTCCCCTTTTCTTTTTCAGATCGTTTCTCTACACTTGCAACTCCCGTCGCTCAAGAAACATTCACCCTCTCCCCCCTCCGCCAGAGTTTGTCTATTTGAACGGTCGACGAGGTCTCGAGCCTCGAAGAAGAACGCTTGACACGGATACGGGTCAAATGAGATGGAAATCTAATTTGTAACTTTCGTCTTGCTGGCTTATTAGAAGCGAAGACCGATATCGGGAACGATATCGCGCGGTTTCCACATCGTTGGAGCGAAAATTCGGTTAATGCTCGACAAATAACTGCGATCACGGACTCTGCGAGTCTTTGTCGATCTTCGACGCGGGGATTTCAATAAAATTGTTCCACCTTCGTCTCAAAGGGATTGTCTCTCCTCTTCTTTGATCGACGACATTGATCCAACGCGATTCCAAGTTCAACGATCGGTAAGTCACACGGTTCTTTTCTTTTCTATCATTGAAAGTGATTTTAGCGCTACGAAATTACAGCTGCAACGCTAATGCAACGAAAATTAGCGATTGGTTGATTTGGATCACGTGACTCGCGAGGGGGCGTGGCGTAGACCTTGAGTAGGAGTGGCGTTGTCTGGTACTGAGCGATCGCGCCTGTAATTTATTTTCTATCGATTCAAATGTTTGCGTATCAATCAAATTACGTAATTTCAAGTAATATTTCAAATAATACGTAGACTGTGTCTGTGATAATATTTAACATGCGAATCTATTTTTTCAATCACTTTAAGAAACGTTGAATTTTTTCTATAAA
>KQ435830.1:706545-722678 GCA_001276565.1 Melipona quadrifasciata | reverse complement strand
TAAAATCACTTTCAGTGATAAAAGAAAACAACCATCGAAATACCTGACAACGACGACGACGACGGCGGATACAATGGCGGAAACAGAATATTTTCATCCAAACTTTGCTTCATCGATCAGAAATTTTAATTAAAGTCGAGAGGGAAAGAACGAAGTTTCGCGATTCTTCGACGGCGAGCATCGAGTTTGTCCAATGGCGGGAGCACCAGCAGACGTGGATAGCCAGAGGAGAATGGAAACGACACTCACGTACGCGATATTGTGCAAATCGCGGAGAAAACGGAACCGCCGACAACCGTGGGATCGTGCGTGCACGTAACGGCGTTGCCTTTGTTCGAGCGACGAGCGTGAAATTTCCCTTTTGAACGTAGTTACAGAGCTTGACGGCTGCGTGTCTGTTCCATTTTCTCCTCCGCCGTTTAAATCATAAATATCGCTTCCGGACCACGGATCCATCATGATTCCGGCCGATACTGTCGAACGCGGTTCGGGAAAAAAGAACGGAGAGAGAATGATTTTCGCGGAGCTTTTCCTTCTACCTCTCTCCGGTGCTTTCTCTTTTCGACGATTGAACGTCGGATTGAAAAGATAGTATAAATCGTGGAGGATTCTTTGAGCCTTTTAAATTCGCATTCCGCGAATCGTCGTCGATTTTTTTACGTTCTTTACATATTTCTTTTTTTTTTTTTGTAGTTTTTCTTTCGAAGATCTCTATGATATACTAAAATATAAATTTTCAATACAACTTATGTATAATTTAGGCTCGATGAATAGGCATTTACTGTTTGATTGGTTTGTCAATTTATTAATTTATTTACACACAATTTAATATGATATATATTAATTATGTAAATTGTAATAATCGTATTACATGTTAACTGATAGAATCAACGAAAGATACATGTCTATGCCAAATTATATTTTGCAATTCATACTCTTTTACATTCTTGATCAGTCGCAATAATAAACGCTTATCGATAGATACGTAGAAAGTTGGTCCAGCTACTCAATTGTTCATATCTACGAACAAGAAGAAAAAGAAGAAGAAGAAGAAGGTAGCCGCCACATTTGTGATCGTGAAAATTGAATGATCGAAGATAAACGAAACTCGGGGATATCGCTTGATGTAAAAATTGGAAATAAAATATCGTCCATCGGATATTATGGCCGACTGCATAAATGGTTCGTGATACTTTGGAAAATACCTGCCCGTTTAGAACGTATCTAACGCGAACAATTTTATCGACGATCTTCTTCGACGCTCTGCCCGCGATTACCTTTTATCGAATCTATTAAATTTCCAGGTTTAAATTTTCTTAAAACGCGTGAATGAACGATAAGAAGCTTCGCCGACGTCGTGGCTCGTCGTTAAACTGTTCCTACCTTTAAACGAGTTTCAGCGATATCGAGGAAACTTTTTGTCGCGTTAAAAAAAAAATGAAATTCACGATGAATTTTCAGACTTTTCAGAGAAGTTGTCAACGACGGTGCGTTTTTGTATTTTAGTTTGGTTTCAGGCTCGCGTGAAATAATTCTTTGAAACATTCGTTGAAATAATTCGCGCTAGCTATTGCGAAAAAGTGAGATCACGCGTCACGTTCATCTCGCCGCGGGTTTAAAGTTTTCCCGACAGTTTCTGGCACACTCGATAAGAGTCGAAGCACCCGTGTTTGAACTTCAAACGCATTTCTATTTTTCAATAATTTTTTAATTAATCGAACGCGACAGAATTTCCGAACGCGGAAATATTTTACTTTTATTTTCATCTTTATTTCCCTCGGCGAGATGCGTCTTTCGTTAATTCCAAAAGCCAGCGTGTGCGTGTTACTCGAGTTGAATTTTTTGCGGAAAATGAAACATATTTGTAAATTTCAGACATTTTGGAATATTTTGAAACTTTTGACTTGAGTTCTAGTTCTAAAAATTTCTCTGCCGTTGACATTAATTATTATTCATTAATTAATGGAATTGTTATTGATTTAAAAAAAAAGAAAAAACTAGTGCCGTTTGCTTGTAATTTAGTCCAATTTTACAGTGACTGCGCATACTTTGATCGTCATCGCGTCGTTTATAATGTAGATACATTATAAATTAATATTATAATAAATATATAATAATATAATAATATAAATAAATATTAAACTCTTTTAAAAGCGGCACCATAACTAAGAGACTAAGACTGTAGTAAATCGCGCTTTTGTCTACGACTTCTGCGCGTCACGCATTCGAATGAAAAACCTTTCAACGTTCCACGAGTGCAGCGACTTCTTCGAAGAAATTACGAATCTTACATATCGCGGGAAGTTTCGTAATTCTCGTAGAGAATCGAATCTCGACGAACCGTTGGAAAATCCTGACTGACTGTGAACTTTCGTCGCTCGACTCTCGACGAGTGTATTATTTACCCCTTCCTCGAAACGGGGAGGAGAAGTTCGCGCAGAAGTTTGTCAGCACGTCAGACACGGAACAATCACAAGCTTTGCGTTGCAATAAATCTCACCCCCTCGACAAGCTAATCGCCCGAACGACTATAAATACACGTGTCTACGAGACAGAGAGAGAGAGAGAGAGAGAGAGAATGTCAGACGATTTTCGTCCCTAGACGCATGCAATTTGTTAAATTGCAAGTTTTCGCGCGTGTTTAGAAATATAGCGACGTTCAAACAACACGGAGTACTTTGCGGGAAAAAGTACAAGTGGAAAACGTGGAATAAAATTTGTTCATTCGAGGCTTGGTCCTTACTTGAATTCGGCACAGGAAAGTGTGCAAAAATAGATAAAAAGATAGTAGGAGTATAAATTCGTTTCGTTTGAAGCTTCATTTTCAAGGTAATGCAACGAAAATTAGCGATTGGTTGATTTGGGTCACGTGATTCGTGAGGGGGCGTGGGTAGACCTCGAGTGGGAGTGGCGTTGTCTGGTAGCGATCGCGCCTGTAATTTGTTTTCTATCGATTCAAATGCTTGCGTATCGATAAAATTTCATGGCAAAAAAGTCGTCTAAAGTCGTCTTCATTTCCTAGTTACTTCTGGGCCTTTCAGTGGTACGAGTCGTGCAGTTTTTTTTCTCTTCTCGAGTGTGTCAATTTTCCACAAACGCACAAAAATCCGCAATTTAGTGACAATGTCATTTCTTTGAGAATTCTGAAGATCACACGCGTTTTGTAATGTTCGCAAAAGTTATCGTTCTCGTTCGTTTCGATTTTCATGGAAACAGCGTCAGGTTTTAACGTTATTGCAGAAATCGAGAGTGTTTCGTTTCGTTCACGGTGTAACATAGTGTATAGTATATATGTATATACTTGACGGAGGGGAAGAGGAATTCAACTTCTTCGCTCCGGGGATCTGTTATCTAACTTGTACTTGAGTTATTAGCTTCACGGAGGAAAGTTTGAGCGTGTTCTCCGGCCGATGTGATAAACGTAACGTGGAACAAGATCCATTCAAAAGATGTTCAGCAATTGTTACTTGGGGAAACAATGATATTTCTTTGTTCAAGTTGGCGAAGTGATACAAAAGATACTCGGAATCTAATATTTGAATGGTAATGATCTAATAACGTTAAATATTAAATATTAAATATTAAACGAAAAACGAACAAATTCGTTTCGAGCTTCGTCAACGCCTACGTACTCTATGCGCAAAAGTGGAGCAATTTTTTCCATTAAAATTTAACTCTGCTCCAGTTAAAGTTTAATCAATGTTTCCCGAAAGTGTAGAAGGATCGGATATTTTTATCCGTGCGCCGTTAAAGATCGAAGTAACAAGAAAAACAGGAACAACACAACATTTTAAAATTAAAATTAAAATTCAGCTAACCAGTTCTAATCCAAGTTTAATTAATCTTTTCATCCTATCGGGGAGGAAAGCGGCAAAAAGTAATGAGAAATGTTAGAAAAAGAGCCGCACACTCGAAGGAGCGACGCGTAAATAAAACAAAACCGTGATACCGTCCTTTTCTCTCCTACGCTGCTTTCTCCCTCTCCGGTAATCACGAAATGACGTCCTTTTTTTTAACGAGAGAGGCACGCAAATGAAGCTGGTTTTGATACGATCCGCGAGCGACACCCGAATCCCTCCTCCCCCTCCGTCAGCGCACAGCCGCTCGGGCTAACAACCATAATTTCAGACTTTCTCTCGTTGGCTGGCCACGCGGAAATTTTTCCACGAATTCTCCGGTGGAACGTTTGTCGCTCCAAAGGTACGAACGAAATCGAGGAAAAATCCGTTCGAAAGCGGCAGAAATATTTCGCGAAAATATTCGACAGCATCGCTCGGTGAAGTGATGTTGATGGTTAATTTCACTCTTGTTCTTTTTAATTAACGTTACTCTAACTACCGACTCCTCCGTTTGTTTCAAATCGAGTTAATCGACTTGTTTGAAACGCCTGTCGGAATTGAATTCGCGTCGCTGCTCGATGTAATGTAATGTTCGAATAAATTCTGCATGAGCGATCGCTGGAGGAAACGTTCGAAACGTTATTTTTGCTTTGCTCTGTTGCTTTCTCGTGTATTCGAAGTGGAACACGAGGTTCTCGCCGTTTAACTCTGCCGATGAGAGTGAAACAGATACGTTACAAACGTGCAACAAAGTAAAATGAAAAATACGAGGAATTTTCATTTAACTCGTAACGATAAAGTGTATTTGAGTAGAATCGCGGGGACGCGGTTCCATATTCAACGACAATGAGTGACTAGTTTCCGCTAGAAACGTTGATCTCTCTGCAACGAACGTACCGGGTGTCTCTGAAATCGCGACACAACAGATACTGTTCCTGGTAATTAAAGTGAAGCTACTGTTTAATCAGGGAATGCGACTGAATGTCTTTCGTATTCCGTAATTATTTTCTCGTCTTAGTAAACATAAATTTAAACCAAACTAGCTGTATAAGTATAACTTTTGCAACAAGTTTCTGCGATCAGTATAAAAACATAACACTTTGATTCGTGATATAAAAAATTCTATATATGAAACATTTGTAGCGGCTTAGGATTCCTCAACTACGAGTTTCGAACACTGACTAGAGCACAAGCCGCAAGTGGCTGCGCGCCTAGCGTCGAGGTCCAACCGATCTTCGACGTTAAGTAAAGCAGTGTGCGGAACCCCGCTAAGATGGGTGGTCGGGCCAACCTACAGGTAGTTGCAACACAACAAATGTTGTCTCATGTTGGGTAAGGAGTCGCTGCCATCAGCGCCCCATTGATGATATGAGTCTAGGCAGTGACTCTGAGACGAAAAACGCATAAACGCAATCCTCTTTCTCTCACTCATCACCCCAAATCCATATACGTCCTTCCATCAAGCATCCCGAACGTTTAAAACCCTTCTTCACATCCTATAAACGCAATTTTCTTCTCTTCTCTCGCTCACTACCCCAAGTCCATTCGTCCAGCAAATTGACTTTCCCTCTCTTTCTCATTTTACATATAACCCTTCACATTCATTTCATAATACACAAAAAGGTAATACACCTTTTGAACGTTATTAAAGTAAAAATTTAATAAAAACTGACTGAAATTCCGATCCTTTGAAAGGATCAAATCACGTTCATTTTTTAGTCGCGATATACTTACGCGTTTACATTTTAGTTTCATTTCGTACTTAATTTCAAATTAGCATACTTTGTTAATTCTCCGATTCGAGTGTACTCGACAAATTTTCAAACTCGATTTTTCTCAAAAGAAAAAAAAAA
The DNA here is from genome assembly GCA_001276565.1 of Melipona quadrifasciata. NCBI lineage: Eukaryota > Metazoa > Arthropoda > Insecta > Hymenoptera > Apidae > Melipona > Melipona quadrifasciata. The sequence goes on along the minus strand of KQ435830.1, from coordinate 716,986 downwards.
AAAAATGAACGAAATCTTGACTTTCCGCGATGTTTTAATACTTCGAACGTTTGAATTATTTGTAACTTATTTTCACAGAACTACGTCCGTTTTCCCAGGGATTCAGTGCCTACGACAATATAAAAAAATTGTAAGAGGATTCCTACTTCCTGTTTTTTTCAAGCACACCCTGTATTAATAAATTCGCAGCAACAAAGTGTCAACAGCTTCTAAATAGTAACAATAATAAAAGCTTCTAATTGGGATCGTCCCGTAATTGGGAAGGGCGAGGGGAAACAGCCGGTGGCAATCTATTCTCGCGGCCCGGACAGACATTTGTCAGAGAGAAGTTTCCCGAAACGGCGGAGCGCCGTCGGAATTCGCGCGGCGAATATAGTTTCGGAGAGTGACAGGGGCGCGAACGAGGCAGAAATTCGATTTTGCCCGCGGAATCTGCGGTCTGCGAGGTGTTCCGCCGGAATGTAACGACAAAGCTTCGCAAGCCACGCGCACCTCCTCGGCAATCCTCGACGCGCTAACCGAGAGAGAGAGATCGATGTCGAGGGATTACCGGATTCGCGCGGACGATAATTTGACACGCGTAACAGGGGAGATATTTGAGCAGAGAACTCGATTTAGGCGTTTAACGCAGACTGCGTGGACGCAATAACAATGAATTTGAATTTTCCTTAAATGCTGTCGCCGCACTCTGGGGATCTGATTTGCATCGTGTCCTTTCATTTTATTTCGTATTTCTTCTTTGCATGTCTTTGCATGTTCTTTGTATTCATTTATTTGCATGCCTTTTATTTTATTTTGTATTTCTTCTAATAGCGACGAAGTTAAGTCGAAAATTTTAAAATCAATTTGGTCAACGATAGAAGATATTTTCGCGATCTAGAATATTCGATGGTGCTACTTAAGGGTTAAGAGTTTCGAAGGTTTTGCGATTCTCAGGGACTTGCGGAGTTTCAAATATTTCGAGGATTTGGAAATTCGGAGAACTGAAAATTCGAGGGCTCGAAGATCTGGAATTTTAGAATATCAACATTTGAATATTTGAGAATTCGAAGATTTGGTTTTGTTCAAAGTTCGAATGTTTGAAAATTAAACATTTTGTGATTCGAAGGCCAGTGTTTAAAGATTCAAAGTCTTGGTCGAAATTCAAGTAACAAGTAAAGTAAAGTAATTCGAGTAAAATCCCGAAGAAAAACCTTCAAGTGATAAGAATCTGAAAAGTCAGACATCTTAAGTTCCGAAAACTAACGTACCAACCTTAGAAGGCTTGAAAGTTTGAAATTAACGACAGATTAAATGAAATTAGTTTGCCAAAGCTGCAAAATTTAATTTAAAAAAGAAGAAATACAGTACTAATTAAATTGTTAAATTTTCCACGTTGACTGTCGTCCGGTGGTATGTATAAATTCTTGCATTAAACGTACAGTTGCCAAGAAAAATTCATGGAACCACAGCAGTCGCGTTGGTTTAGAACGACCTAAGACGTTAAATCCGCTAAGTCCCCTTCAGTCAACTAAATTGCATTATATACATGCCTGCTGTTAACTGGCTGCGGAACTAGTTCACGGCGGCAAGGATCCTCTTTTTTCTTTAAATACTTTAATCTTCGAAGAAAAGAAAAATAGAAACATAGAAGAACAAAAATAGAAATTCTCGAGACAACAGGAAATTGAAGGTGAAATTCTGACTTGAAAAAGTGAAATGTACTGCTGAAAAGCGAAGTTCAGTAAAAGACCTAAATATTCCATTCCTGCGTTCTCAAGAAGGAAGGACGGGAGTAAAAATTCTCAAACCACGAAATACAGTGAATTAAGCAAATCTAAACCAACACGAAGACGTTTATGCAACAGTGAAAAAAGTTTAAAGAAGAAAGTACAAATTTCAAACTGGAACATAGAGAATAAAAGATGTCCCCCTAACTCTCTCCAAGAAAGAAAGGAAACAAAATCACTTTGCACCGAAATGCAGCAAATCTAAACGAGAGAACAAGTTTGCAAAACAGTGGAAAAACATATCTTTACACTTTCAAGAGGAAATAGATTAAAGAACTGACTACACTCGAGTGAAAGTGAACTTTCCAAAGTACGCTTGCGTCCCAACTGGCCAGACCGAAGTAATTTCCAAAACAATTTCGTCGAGAAAGCTCAACAAAAGGACTCGAGCTGCAGCCGCCATTTTGCCCACGTGCAACTCGTCAATCAAAGCGAGCGAGTTATCCGGGTTAGCAGCGCGTTATCCAATGGGGAATACGTTCATCCTGGTATCTCTCGCGTTATCGCGTAACCCGCTTAAAAACTCTCGAGATATCCGTTTATTTGCTTTCTCGTCCGTCGATGGCGCATTGTTACATCGTCATCGACAGATGACCCAGCCGCGTAATCAACGCATCGAAGTCGGCACAGCGAGACAATGACCACCTGGCATTCGCGAATCCCCTCTGTTATCTTCTATTCTCTCTCTCTCTCTCTGTTCTCTTTCTTCTGTTTTTGCCACGACAGAAAAAAAGCGACGTCCCACGAGGATCAAGACCTCGGAGGCTCGCGAGTTGCATTCTCATTGCATTCCCATTTAATCATCGAAATTGGAGTTGAGTCTCGCGCGCTCCGATTTTTACACAAAAATCGACGATTTTTTACAAGGCAAGAGCGAGCAGCTGTTCATCTGCCTGTCTCGTGTCAAGCCTTGTTCCTTTGAAAACGGGGGAAAGTTTGAAAAAAAAAGCAGGACGACTCATATTAATTTTGCGAAACGGAGTTACGGTTCGAACTTTCTCTCTGCGATCCAAGAGGAATATTTCAAGCCGGCGTGCCGATTAATTTCACAAGTGACGTTGCTATTTTTAGTGTTTTCAAGGCCTTTTATTTGCACTAATAAAAATATATATATATATAATATATATAATAATAACACAAAGGTGCGTGAGTATACGAAAATGTAGGGGACACAACCCAGACCACAGTATAGAGAGCGAAGTAGTATAGAGGCGACATGATCAGGCTGCACACGCGGGAGGACTCACCAGACGTGGACCACCTAGTAATAAACTGAGGATAACTGACTGTGTTGACGCGTTGGAGTCAGCCCTTTTATATAGCCTAACTCACACTATGTCCTTTCCCCTCAAGGGGTCGGAAAACGTCTCTTATCTTATGGTGTTTATGGCCAGGCCCATTTTTGACGATTATCTCATGGGCGTCGTGAGAATGTTTACGACGCTGCCCCTACACTATTTTTTTCTAAAAAATTGTGAGATGCAAGATTTTTTGCCAAAACTGTTCACTTGTATCGTTTTACGACACCCTGCAGTGGGTATTTCTCGATTACACGAAATCCCGTAAATCTCGATCGCGAGCATTTGTCCCATTTTCTTGCAGCAAAAAGAAAAAGAAAGAACGAAAGAAAGAAAGGGAAGAACGAAGTCCAAAACCGGGGGAAAAAAAAAAAGAGAAAAGGAGTAAGTCACACTTGACCAACATGACAGACTTCACTGGAGCGGCGCGCGTTGCGGGAGCAGTGTCGCCGAAATTGCGGAAATAAAAATAGGCCATCGTGGCTCGTTGCTTCGATCGACGGTCCTTGAAACTCGATAAAAGTCCTCGCGTTTCCTCAGACTCGTCGCTGAAGCGGCAATCCTCGCAAGAGGAAGAAATTTCCTAGCCTGGAAAGATCCGAAAACTGCTCTGGGACCGAAATGTGAAACTTTCTGCGACCGGTACAGGCAGAAGTATAAAATGTTTATAAATGTAACGTGATACACATAATTGAGGTGCGGTAGACAAGTACTTGTTAAATGAGATGAAAATGGAAAGTTTACATTTCTAGAGTAAAATACGTGTTCTGATATAATATGTAATTTGGGCGTAAAATGCTTTTCTCTAAATTATCATTTTTATCTACACAAAAGTTTGGAAGCCAAGAACCAAATTTTGGATAAAATTACTGAACTATTGAAAATTTTTTTAAGCGAATAAGATTGTGTATCTTATTAAAGATATTTGTTTATAAATTGTTCGATTCATTATTTAAGTTGTGCTTGTGATTAAAATTGCATCATACACGTGTATTTGTATAATATTTGTTTCTTAAATGTGAAATTGATAGATGCTCTACTGTAACTTGCATTGTTACATACATTACATCGTAATTTACATACTATACACGCTATAATTACATACTACACCCTATAATTTAGTTTCATCATCGTACCATAATTTGTTATATATCAACTTTTATGTTAGTAATTTGTATAATTACGAAACACCAACTCCGATGTCAGAGTAAACAAGAACTATAGGAATCGTCAACGTCACCGGGACTATAGTCAAAATTGAACACAGCGCTAAATTTAGTCGAACTCGGCGTACGCCATAATCACATCTTCCGCTAATTCACCGAACCTCAGCCTCGCTGCCATTACCATCCTAGCTTCACCCACCCACCTCAAAAAACTCAATCACTTCCGCCCACGAAACCCATTAAACCTGCCTCCAAGCCCAAATGGCCGTTAACACGTTCGACGGCGATTTAAATTACCCGGGGCCATTACTCCGCGCGGCGAGATGTTCGACGATTTTTCGACGATTTTTCGACAGTCTGTTCGAAGGCCAAGGGAAGGATTGATATTTAATCGAACAACGTCGAACTGCGCAAACACGGGAATGCTTTTCGCCGAAAACCGGGCGAAAGCGAGATTATAAATCGCCGTTCGGTGGAAACTTCGATGTCGCCCGAACAATCGCGGATATTTCCACTTCTGTCGGCGTGAAATGACAGAGGCTTCTCCTTTTCCTCGAGGAAGGCAGCTCCCGAGTTGTCGATCTAATAATACCAGCGAATCGACGAGCTCTAAATTTGTTGGTTGCCTCTGGCTTTCAATTTTTGCAGTGTCGAGCAAAGCAGTCGAACTATGACTCGCAATTTCACAAAACGACACTTTTTTTGGGGGGGGAAATATGATGTACGCGCAAGTTCGTTTTCGTCGACATTCTGATCTTCGTATCAAATGGCAGATATATTCAGTACAGAGTTGGAAATGAAATAGTAAAATTTGTAAATAATGAATGTGTAGTAATGAATAAATGGTAAAAGCTGCGAGTAAAGTAAGAGTTATAAATAATAGCAGCATAGTGAAATCTAATTTGGAATTTTCTATTTTGTTTCATTTTGTTTTGTCATTTTCAATTATATTCATAAATTCATGAATTTTCACAAATATCCACAACCTGCTAATTAATCAATAACAATTTTCATGAATACTGGATTTTAATAATATAAAATCACTAATGTTATTTGCACAGAATTCACCGAAATTTCTGTTTTCCGCGAAAGTCGTTCCTCGTCGAAACGAAACATTATGCTTTAATGCGGATCTTTGAAGACTTAGTGAATGGAATAGGGGAAAATCCGATTATAAATCGGATGTTGCATTAGGACCTCACGCTGCTGACCAACGAATTAAGCCATTAGGAGAAGAACAGGCGGATAATCTCTGGATCTCTGGATCTCTGTACCGTCATTTTACCGTATAATTACTTGACATTATATGAGACTCATTAAAGACTTCGACCTCGGAAGTCGCTGTTTCAGGGACTTTCGGCAATTGGAAACATTCGAGAACTTGACCTCGAAACGAAATTCGATCGGAGCTTAACTCGATTAAAATCAATTTAAAATTCTCCCTAGACGCGAACTTTGAAGTAAACGGAAATGAATCGTGGCGCATAAAAATTTTCAACTATTTTCCTGCAGCTCGATGAAAACTAGGAGAAAAATCTGCGTCAACGACGATATACGTATATCCGAGAATCGTTAGCGGAAGTCAATTACGACGTTATTTTACTTCCGCTAACGATTTATAGCAGGGTATCTCGGCCAAGGGGAAATTTGTGAGAACGAGCAACTCGGACGTTCACGGATGGCTTGGTAACTCGCAGAGAACCTTTGAGAGATGCGTGAAAGACTCGAAAGACGGGCAAGCAATCCAACATTATGTTTCTTCAAAGAATGAGAACATTATTCCTGGAGGACCCGGCCATAGACTGAGAATAGAAAATGGACTCTTTCTGATAAGAATGCTCCGAAGAAGAGCAGGCCACTTACCACTTGCCCCCTCGCGCTCGGATGCACATATCGATCGTAAAAAAATTCTTTTACAATCTCTTGGTATAATACGCGGGCAACAATTCTTTTTCGAGGAGAAAAAGCGCTTCGAAAATATGAATTTTTAAGGATCAATCAGAAATATATAATGGATTAATTGGAGGAAGAGATCTTTCGAAAAAATCTTCACGACTTGTACACCAGTACGATTCGTCTCACTGAAAGGCCCAGAAGGCAACTTTTTTGCCATAAAATTTTATTGATACGCAAACATTTGAATCGATGCAAAACAAATTACAGGCGCGATCGCTCAGTAATTTTACCAGACAACGCCACTCCTACTCGAGATCTACCCCACGCCCCCTCGCGAATCACGTGACCCAAATCGACCAATCGCTAATTTTCGTTGCATCAGCGTTGCACCTGAAGAGACCCGATTTTCTGGATTATCCCCGCTCAAATCACTTTCAATGATAATAAAATTGTTAATATCTTGCAAATGCGTACGTGTAATTCAGCTAGATGAATTATTAACTCGTCCAGAAATTTTCTAACAATAAAACTTTTGAATGGAAGTGCACATTCGAATTTATAATCAAACTTTCGTAATAATTCAATTATCCGATAAGACTCTTCTTTCAAAAAATTCTTCAATTTCTCGTGAACGAAAGTATCAGTAGCCATTTCCAAGACCTTTCTTAATTAAGAAGAAAGTAATATGAACCTTTCCCACTCTGAATTATTATTCAATTATTCTTTTCTTCTTGACAATTTGAAAATGTGACTCGACGTGAGAGTTTCTGTGATAAAAACTGACGTCACACTCGACGAAGCAGTGCAAAGTGTAAAACTAAAACACAAAATAACTGGTTCATAGACCGCAAAGATCATAAACAAAGTAAACCAACGCAAAAGAACTCTGAAATCTCACTGCATCGCAAACCACCTGCTTCAACCAGATTCCACAAAAACCGGATTCCTCTCACGCACATTTCTCAAGCGAACCGCAGAGCGCATTCCGCGCCCCTCTGCTGAAACCCAAAGACACAATGACGCTCCTCCGGGGCGAAAGGACGATCGACCGTGGTGAAATCAAGGTGCTAGAATAGCAGATGGAAATCAGGCATGTTTAAGCCTGCCTGGCGAGCCTAATTAATGCCAGCTGGCTTGGAAACCGAGTTAAGCGCTCGACGATATCCTTATATCCTTCCGCGAGTTGATGCACGGTTATGATCGCTCGACGCGCCAACTTCCGCGAAACGCGAGCTACGCTCTCGCCTCGGAGAGACGAAAGCTTGTAATTAAAGCTCCGCGGCCGTTCAACGGGATTAAATCGAGATAAAAGGGGAGGGTTGATCGCGGCGGAGAGAGGTCTCAGCCTCGTCAGTCTTTAGAAATTTCCCTCTCGCGGAACCGTCCCCTCCCGCCCCCATCTCGAGGACGACGTGTCGCTCGTTACGAGCCGCTATTAACCGTTCTGGTTGCGTCTTTCAAAAGAAATCCTCTCTCTGTCTCTCTTTGTATGTGTGTGTGTGTGTGTGTCACAATCAGTCACGAAGGTTTACAGAGCAAGATTTCGTAATAAAATTCATTTTTGTTAGCTACGATTTAGTACGAATTTTCGCGGATGCGAAGTTACACGGACTAGCGATGAAAGATCACTGCGATCGGCGATAAAAGATACGTTTGCAAAAATTCGACGAAAACTGAGGATTCGAAACGTTTTGTAATCTCTCGTTTATTTGTTGGGATTTGAGATTGCTTCACAATGATCGTGAGATCGTTATGATCAACGACAAGTCTATGTAATAAAGATTTAATGCATTTTGTGGTTCGCAATTTATTTGTTGGAATTATACAAATTTTGATAAATTGACGATTTTATGTATATAATTTTATATAATTTTATATAAAATCGTCAATTTATCATATATATATGTGTGTATGTGTGTGTATGTCTGCTGAAAAATGAATCGCACGGAAAAATCACGTGCGAAAAATGTAATTTTCTTTTTTTAAGTGTAGGAAATGTGTTTTTATTATTATTATATACAATTATCACCAAAAATGTAAGAAACGCCGTTAGTATTTTACAACTGGTTTAATTTCAGCTAACAAATTAATGATTTGTATTTTTAACCTACACCTTATATAATGTAGCTATATAATTATATTGCATAATTATAGATTACAATTATAAACAGCAAATAATATATATTTTCATTTCTCGAAATATATTTAGTAGAAGGTTAAAATATTAAAATTAACTGTCAAACGTTTTGTAATAAAACTTGATCCACATATTTTCATTCTCATACGCGCGTATAGCAACAAGGTCATAAAAAATGATCCGAGGATTGACCTTAATACTACTTCTAGGCGCCTATACGTATACCACTGTCTTTTTATGGCAATGCGACGATGGCTGTATTGATTTAAAACGATCAGACGACATCGACTCACGTCGAAAACAATATTGCTTTCATCCATGTACGTATCATCACAGTACGATTCATTGGTGCAATTTAATCGAACTTTAGATTCGAGAGAGTACTTCGTCACGTTTCCAGTCGGCAAAATGGCAGCGATTGTAGATATTTCCGTTTTCGAAAAGAAAAAAAAAGAAAAAAGAAAAACCTGATAAATCCATCCGATTCTGAAGAGTCGTGCGTTGTTTCGGAAAACAGCTCTCCAGTTCGAAAACAACATCGCGATTTCGCAATAACGAAACGACGCGAATGTTACATCGATCGAACAATGTCTGCGTTGTGAACGGGGCTGTACGATATTTTCCTTGCAGCAGCAACAACAACCTGTTCGAAACTTCCGATAAATTCGAACTAATTTGGAAAAACTGTCGCCGGCACCACTCGACGCATTAAACTTTCCATCGTCGAAATTACAAAAGCCTCGGAGTCCATTGCTGGAGAACAAGCCTAAAACGTTATTAACTTCGCCACGATCGAACGATATTTACATGGAAAACGACGCGACCACGCTTCGACGTACAACGTCACTGCATTTACGTGTCGTCATAATACGATTCAGTTGGACGAGACAAATCTGGTGAAAACAACTATGAATCAACTGAAAGAAAATATATTGGCATCGATCACATCTTGCGGAGTGTTAATGAAAATATTATATAACGTAAAATATAATGCTACGCTTTTGATCGGAGAAGATTTGAAAATTCTGTTTCAAAATAGCTTCAAGCTACAAATTTTTAAAATAAATAAAATTCTAAATAACTTGAAACATCAATGTTACAAAATTCCTCGACAATAACCCTGAAATCTTTCACATCTTCTCTGCTTATTTATAGAAAATTCAAATCAAAAAATTCTCAGATGTTTAATCTCCAAAGTAAAATTCACGATGAATTATGAACAATAGAATAAGATTTTGCCTCGCACGGTATTGGAATTAAATCCTCAATTCTCACCATTTTCGTGTTGCCTAGTCGCGAAAGCTTCGCAGTCAATTCAAGTTTTTCATATTTTCCTATATACTGCCGATTCACAAAAAATCAAATTCAAGTTCCCCAAACGTTTTACATTCCGCGTTCTGCACTGCCTGTTCGCAAAAACTTTGCAATCAACTCAAGTTCTCCGGATCCAATATTCCGCGTTGCATCCAAAAAAAAAATCGGTAAAAAATTCGCAATCAAATCCACGACCCCCAAATCCTGTATGTCGTCGTTTGCAAAAAAAGAAATTTGCAATCAGTATAGAATTTCAAATCCGTATCGAGACTCGCCGAAAATCCTCGGATCCGCGGTCGCGTCTTTCGCCTTCTTGTTGCGCTTGTCTTCCGGTTGTTGGAAGTTGGTCCAACGTTACAGTTGATGGAAACTCTCTCGTTCCTATCCGATATTAGCTGGCTGCGATGAAACCGATGAAGAATTTTTATTAGTCGCCGGAGGGCGAGGCTCGCGGCCCCGCGCCGGATAAGCTTGTACATCAGCTTTACGAGGCGCGTATCCTCGCGGCATAGACGCTTTGCGCTGCCAGCATCGACGTCGGCGGCGACTGCCAATACACGCTCGACTCGCAAGGGAGAGCCAACGGCACCCTTTAATATCGCGGGACGCGGCCCGGCCTTGCAGCTGCTCGATGAATACGCGTCCGGCTCTGCCTCCTTCTCCCTCTCTCTCTCTCTCTCTTCCTCTCCGGGCGTTTTCTCGTTAAGAAGCCGCACAACGACGCGGAGTTGACTCTGCGTTAAACGGACGATACTTTGCTCGTTCTTTTTTTTTTTTTTTTATCACTGAAAGTGATTTTAGTGGGGATAACTCAGAAAATCGGGCCTCTTCAAGTGCAACGCTAATGCAACGAAAATTAGC
>KQ435830.1:684254-705341 GCA_001276565.1 Melipona quadrifasciata | reverse complement strand
TCACGCCTTTTCAGACTGTACAATTTCATGAAATTTAGAGAAACTGGAGTATTTATAACGCTATACTTGATTTAAAAATTTATAATATCAGTCTAAACTATTAATAAAAATTTTATAAAATGCAATACACGTGGTTTTACGATATTATACTTTATGAAATTATACTTTTTCAAGCGACATGACATGTTATTAAAAGCAGAATTCCACAGAATTATTATCGTAAATAGAGGTTTTCGTGAATTTTAGGAATTTGTCATAAAGCCGAATGAATTTCCGCATAGAACCTTTTTCAGTGAACATAATTTTGTTGGAAACAATCTCGAGACGTGTCTGACTATAAACGGTTCATTTCCCTTTATGCTGCAACAGCCTCACTCCCCCCCATTCGCTGACCTGTCTTTCGCAATATACGCGCTGCGTGTTATTAGAGCGTATTGGATCAGAATTTTATAGAAACCGTTGCACCGGAATTTCATTTAGAATCCCCAACGTTGTATGGACGTTCACTGTCGTGAATGCGGTTTACGATTTTACGTAACTCCGAGGAAATGTCAAAAGAAAAAGAACAATCGGCCCAGCTTACGATCGTGAAGAATTTCCCATGGAACCAAATACCATATGGCGCGTGTAATAAAATTGATCCACAGTTAAAAACTGTACAAAATTGATTTTAACCATTGCAGTTAATAGAACGGGGTTTTTCATACCATTTTAAGATAAGTGATGCACTTTATGTTATAATACTTTCTTGCTGTTCATTTTTAGTCTACCGCTTGATGGTGGTAATTTAACAATGACTTTTAATCAATATTTCCATGTAAGTCATAAACTTTACCTTCGTAAAATAAATTGCAGAAACAAACTTACAATTTACTGGTAGTTCAACGATAATTTTTGATAAACATTTCCACGAACTCTATCTTCGCCAAATAAATTGCAGAAAACAACTGTTCCACAATCTGCCATTTAACGACAATAGTTCGATAATAATCATTTTTGATAAATATCAAACGTGACAAACTTCGAAATTTCACCCTCGTCGAATAAATTGCCGAAACAAACTCCATAATCCGTAATCCATAATCTCACAATCCCATAATCCGCTATTTCGATGATGATTTTCAATAAATATTCCTGTGCAAATCGTTTGCATTTACCTTTGCCAAATAAAACCGCGTTTCGCCGTGATACGAGACCGAGCTGAAAAATCAACAGCGAAAGATCGTCGAACATCATCGGCGAACGGGATGAAAAATTCCTATTCAATATTTGCCCGAGACGGAACGAGTCAATGGAACGAATAAAGGCAGGGAGAGAAGGGAACCATAATCGATTGGCGCCAGGTCGAAGATGGAGCGCACGGTATAGAGACCAAGCTAATTAGAGCGGGCGATGCGAGCGAGAGTTAATCTTTAAGCGGGCAAAAAAATCACTCCGGAAACGCGGCAACGACCTGATTTGAATTTGAATCCTTTAACACGTGCCCGGCTCTTCGATATCCTCCGAGTCGTTAAGAGTGAACATTTTCCCGATCTAGTTACTCAGTTCGTTTCGAGGTAAGTAAGGTCTGTCTTTCTTTTCAAAGAAATCCACCTTCGGCGAGTTTAAATGAAATTATTCCCTCCTTGCACGAGTTTGAATATATATTTTTTTCTGAAACGATGTGCGTTTCTAATTTAATTTGCTATCACGCGCTGATGAATGTTAAAATATTGCGATGACATTGTAATGTTGTAAATATCTGCGAATATTTCATTACACGGTGTAATAATATTAATTTAGAAACAAGTGCTACATACATTTGTTTCTTTGTTTATATTTGCGAATTTTTGTTTTAATAGTGAGACAATCACGCATTTCCAAAATTTACTACATCTGCATACCTCTTATTTTCTCGCTACTTCTTTCTAGAAAGAATAATCTCCATTTAAAAATACCTCTTTCTTCCAAAATATCACAGGAATAAAATTCGAAAATCGAATTTTCTTTTCCATCTAAGTAAAATAACTCACTAGCGCAATGTTCATGCTTCCAGTTAGAAGCAAGCTCAGAAATAAACGTTCCAATTATCCCAGAAACACGTCTTCATATTTTCCTTATTTTTCCATGTTTTTACCCACTCAAATTACAAGCGTGGTTGTAAAATTACACGCCCACGTTACGTTCCGAAAGCTTCCTGGGTGAATATAACATCAAACGAACCTCAAAATTAAGCATTCCAACCACTCGAATAATACGTGCATAACTCTCATTTTTCCCCTGTTTGAGGTAAATTTCACTCAAGTTAGAATTACGCGCTGTATTATCAACCAAACCACAGTGAAATTAACAAAAACACACTTCGGGAAACATAACCTCTAAAAATTAACACTCCCTGTATCAAAAGAATCTCATTTCTCAGGTAACATAACCTCAAAATTAACACTCCCTGTATCAAAAGAATCTCATTTCTCAGGTAACATAACCTCAAAATTAACACTCCCTGTATCAAAAGAATCTCATTTCTCAGGTAACATAACCTCAAAATTAACACTCCCTGTATCAAAAGAATCTCATTTCTCAGGTAACATAACCTCAAAATTAACACTCCCTGTATCAAAAGATAGTCTCATTTTTAGTGAGAAATCTAAGGAAACTTGATGTTTCGCGTGAAAATTGAAATTAAAAATGAGACGAGATTCTCTTAAGTAACTGTTAAAATGAATAGTTCGTTAATGAGTCGATAAGTTTGTTTGAAACGTTTAAAGAGGAGGGGAAATATTTGTAAGTTTAATATTTGCAATCGCAGGAGATTTGTAAGAAAAACGTACCGAATAATCTTTGATAATTGATAATTTTGTAATTTCGATATTTTTATAATTATAGAAAGGATCGTTAAAAAATATTGATAATTATACGTCATATCAATATAATTACAGACAAATATTCATCATTGAAAAGTTACGATCTTTGTGACTATAAAGTGTCTTTGGAAAGGTACGGAATTGTTAACAATTGCGAAAAGTTTAAAACAAAGTCTGAAATACGACAGAAAGCAAAAATATGCAACAAATATTTTAAATATCTTCCGGAAGATATAGTCGTCAGAAAGGATGAAATATCGAAGGATGAAATATCAAAGTCATAAATCATATTCTTCATACGCTCGACGTCGTTCTTTTATCACTCAGAAAATTTCTTAAGTTGTCGTTAACAGTCGAGATACTCGTACTATACAATAGTCTTCTCCTCCGCTGGTTTTACGACTCTCATTTATCTCTCGTTTAAAGTAGATTTCATTTAAATTCTTCCCGCCCTCCCCTTTCACTTATAATATCAGCGGTAATTTCTTTGCTCGGAATATTTGACACTAACGTAAATGTCGAAAAATACACGAGCTCAATTTATACAAATCAAACTTCATACCCGATTAAATTCAAAACTCTCGCTGGTTGACTTATCTGTCAAACCTGAATTTTTATCGTACGAACGAGAGAACAAATTTACATGAATTCATCGGGAGGCAAACATAACTGGAGCTCGTGCAACAGAACTTTCGTTCGAGTTTAAATAAATAAACGCGCGGGTTTGTTTAATCGGACATTAATTAAAATCTGATTTACATGAATGGAATAAACAAAGTTCATACAGGGTGTCCCGAATTTAAATGTCAAAATTTTTTTCACTTTTCTTCGGCATATAGAGGAACTTTTTCCTGCAAAACGAAAGAATTTTCATTTTCTCATTTATTCGATGTTAATTCATTCGAGAAACTAACCGAGAGAAACTAAAATCGAACGTTTGCACTTGCTGCAAGTGGTCAAACTTTTGGACAGTATCTTCGTTAAAGCCTCGTTGTTTCGATTTTCTCCAAAAATGAAGCGCGAAACGAGCAAATCTCCAAAGGAGATTGTTCCGTCTTGCCAACCAAATACCGAATTAATAACAAGCTGAACAACAGACCTTTGATAGTGCCACGAGTACTGACGCACTTTTGAAACGAAACGAAAGAAGAATCGAATGGAATTATAAATTCCAATCACTCTCGTTTCTTCGCGAGTGTACGTCACCCTTTTTCTTCTTTCCTCTCGTTTCGAATGATTCGTCCACTCAGCATGCATATTCACAAGCAGAGAGAGAGGGAGGGAGAGAGATACGCATGCGAGAGGGTTCATAGCACACGTGTGCATATACCTGTAATACAAATAACTGGATGTCGCGGCTACGCTGGATATTACATCCCCTACATATGCATGATATCCCGCCTCGAATTGGCGACGCCATTGTCTCGGCCGGATAATGCGACCATTGAGAGCGTGCGCAGGATAAATAAATAAATCCTTGGCGAACGTGTATTTCGTGGGAGGAGGAGAGGGGGGCTGAATTCATTGACTCGCCATTGCGAAAACAAAGCGCGAAAAAGGCGTACAACCTCGATGAGCTGCGTGCGCTCGACGTTTACGACTCGCGAACAATGCCTCCCTCCCGCGGCCGCTGACGAATTCGTTTGTTTTCGATAAACAGCGGCACAAACAACGGAGATACTTTCGCGATGCGATATTTTTCGTACACGCAGTTGAATTTACCAGTCCATTTGCGCGCGTTTGAGCGCGGGATTTAATTTTTCTGCCGGGTTATTTGATGAAATTGGGAGCGCGAACGTGGGCAAGTCTCTCTGGCTACGGTTTTGCATTAAAATACGATTTATATTGTGCGTTTGGATATTCGATTTATAGATATCGATTTCTTTCTTGCTGGAAAGAAAACTAGTTTTGCAACGCAGAGGAGCTGCGAAAATGTTCAATAAAACACTCAAAGTCCAAATAATAACTTATCTTTCTGCAGTATTCGTACATGCAATTTTTACTCGGTAATTTTCTACCGAGGTTCCATCTCTCAAAATACGAATCTCCATAAAAATTCAACCCGTACTCTGTTCTCCCAATTTTGCGAATAATTAAAAACGAACGAGGTTTTTATGCGCTGATGGAAAATTTAAAAATGCAAAATCACATTCGTAGAACACACGCGGCGTGCGTGTGTCTCAACCGAAACGGGCTGTAACGTTTCACAAGACAATTTCCGCGAGTACCAACAATCTGATAAAGCACAAAGTCTCGTCAAAATAATATTAATCGAATTCTGACAAAATACAAAATGCGATATACGATTTGCAACGAAATTCCACGCCGCAAAGGAATTAATTCGTCCTCCGTTTTGTCGTTCCGCCGCCAAAGCGAAGCGCGAGAAAAACACGTATAGTGCAATCTCGCACATCCCCGACCATTTACAACCGCGAACAATAGTTCTTCCAACCATCGAGAAATTCATTCGTCCGTAACGAACGTTCACGCTTTCACGCCAGAAATATTTTCGTCGTCGATCATTGCATATGCACAATAATGTTAATGCCGCTGCGTGCGACGCAATCTGTGTCGGCCTGCTATTGTTTTATCGTGTGTGAACGATAATGCGGTGAATTTTGATCTTCGATAGCCCGCGGTATGATACTGCTCGTAATTTATTGCCGTCTCTCGGTTATTATTGCTTGCTTATTTTTGCCACGACCGTCCACCAACGCTGCGTTATTGATCAATTTACATCGAATATATTTCACATGATTGCGGCAATTAAACGAGGAACAAAGGAGGAAAGTACGATGAGTATGTATTTCAATTTATTTCTTTTTATTCTAAAGTCTATTTATACGAAGCGAACGAGGTTTATCAGATCCAAAAAATGGAGAAATATGGCAGAATATTTTAATATGCACCAAATGTTCTATGTATTAAATATATTTTATTTAATTTTCTATTTATTTTAATATTATTTGTACGGAGTAATATTTTAATGTAAAATGAGTAAAAGCGAACGAGGTTTATTGGATCCAAAAAATGGAGAAATATGGCAGAATATTTTAATATGTACTAAATATTCTATGTATTAAACGTATTTTATTTAATTTTCGACTTATTTTAATATTATTTGTACGAAGTAATATTTCAATGTAAAATCAGTAAAAGTGAACAAAATTTATTGGATCCAAAAGTACACTGTGATTGATGAAATTATTTAAAGAAAATAATGGAAAATTATTATATGTGTATTAAATGTATTTTATTTAATTTTCTATTTATTTTAATATTATTTTAATATTACGCTGAGTAATATTTTAATGTAAAAATGAGTAAAAGGGAACAAAATTCATTAGATCCAAAAGCATACTGTGATTGTGTATATTGTATTTATCCCATATTAACACCATAAACTATGCTTGAATATAATTTTTATTTAAAATATGCATGCAATAAAATATTTTAGTGTTTCATTACCACCGTCATACATGATTATATCATCGAAATTTGGAACGAAAATTTACATTTATATATAAATTTTTAGATATTTACTTCGTATAAATAACTTTAGAAGAAATTAATATGTCGCTACAATTTATTATTATTAATATTTACCATCAACAGTGTATTATTAACTGCTATACGTTGTCATAATAATGGCAACGATTAACAATACTCAATTATAATGCATAATATTATACTATGAAATTAAAAAATCATTGAACCGCGATGGTAATAATGTAGAATCACACACAAGTATGTATGCTTTTTATAAATTTTCCATAACCTCCAAATGTGAGAACGTTGACGAAATGCAAGAGCAACTTTGACAATAGTTTTCCTCCGAGTGTACAAGTCCCGTTTGAACGAGTAATGGCGGTATTATTGCTGACGATTTTTCTACTTCCAGGCGAACGTGATAGCAGCTACTTGCCTCGATGGTGAACCTCGAGCGAATATCACGGAGATGAAGCAAATTTAAGGAGATGACGCTCTCACAGACTCGATTCCTTCCTTACTTGTGAAAATGTACGGGGTCGATATGATTCTCTGCTACGCGGTGGTAATCGTTCTGCAGAAACTGCTTACTTAGAGAAACATATATTTTAGCTCTACTTTTCTACCTTCTACTTCTACCTCTTTCCACTGCTTTCAGGAAATTGTCTTCCGATAATCGGACGTTTGTCTGAGAAGATATTTTTGAAATGGTATTTCATAGCATTCGAGAGAGCAATATAACGTAATGATACTTCGGTATTGTATTGTCACGTTGCAGTAATTATTTAGCTCGATTTTCTTTCTTTTAATCATTTATCTCGTTTCATATCCAAAGTGGTCGCTCGAACATTCAAATCTTTTACGTTCGAATCGTTCGTATAAAATTTGATACATCATGCGTGTGCAGGACCAAGAGTTGTTTCTGAATCACGAAGCGATTCGAAATCGAAAACTCGCGCTATAATGATGTTCGATAAAACAGCGTTTAAATTTCTTGTATTCGTGCAGATGATGAAACAAGAAAATTATAAATTATAAATTATATATATCGATGATTCGCATAATTTGTATTCCACGTATTATAGAAAATTAGTTATATTTTGCCTACTTTTTTGGAAAAAATTCATTAAATAAACTAGCTTCAACAAAGCGGCAAGTCGACTAATTGTAAATAAACATCGAGATGTCGAAACTTTTGCCTTTACAAAAATAATAAAAAATTGTGGGAGGTTCATTAATACTACCGAGAGTACTAGCGAAATAAATAGAAAAAAAACGAAACCAAATCGCGCGGATTAAAATTTCCGCGATATCCATTATCGCGGATAATGATCGAAAAGCCGCGTTGAAAACGGTTGCGCGCGTCCGTTGAAATCGTAATCGATAATGGGCAGTTTTACTGACAATGCGACGCAGAATGCGACGCAGGGACTCCTCTATTTCGGAGGAGTAATGATAATGAGGCGTCCATTCAAACTGGCTTTATTATCCTGGCGCCGCCATCGAGGATTGTTCAATTCCTTTCAACCGGCTATTCCCATTATTTCCAACGGCGAGACGTCCGAACGTTAACATCTTGAGGAGGGAACGAAGGGATGAAGGAAGGGACAAAGGGCGGAGATTGATTTAAAGACTGAAACATTCGGGGTCGGCTAATTGGTGTTGATTAAAGTGTCTAAGTCCAAAGTGTAGCGGGACGTTTGAAAGTTAACGTTTCGAGGGAAGAAGAACGGAGGCAAAGGGACAAAATTGATTTCGTAACAACGCCGTTCTCGATACTCCCGGCGGAATTAAAATTTTTAGAAAATTGAAACGGCTGACCGGTGAAAGTTAGCATTTTAAGAAACGACAAGGGGTCGGAAATTGAGTTTGCAATCACGCTGGAACGACGGGGTATCGATTCATTTGTCTGTGTACAGTCAAGTTTGGCGAACTTTTAGAAAATTAAATCCACTCTCTCGAGACAGAAGGCGCAAAGAAATTAATTTTTTGATGCTGAAATTCTCAGAGTAGATCGATGTTTGTCGGTATTTTCGAGAATTTGGAAATCTTTCTTTCTGTGAAATTTTCTTTTACGACGAAATATTCGACATCGATGGATTTTTGTTAATATTAAAATTCTAAATGAGACGCCTGTCGATGACAAAAAATTTGCAAATTCACGCGCCGAAAGAAGAAACTCGTTTGAACGAGCAGGGAGTGAATTCAGTTCGATACAATATCGAATAAATTTTTTGAACCTTTTTCGAAGCTAATTGACGAAGATGATAATAAAGAGTCTTCTACCTAATTGATGGAGGGTCGCTATCAATCTTCATTTCGAACAACGTAAATTTTTTCGTGTTCACAGTTTCGTACGCCCGGGTCGCATAAATCAATTTTTTTTTTTTTTTTTTGAGAAGAGGTTCCACGCCAGTAATCTCCGATAAAATAATTACCTGGCCAATCATCCGGTCCTGCCCATCGTTCGAAATCTCTCCCGCAATGAAAAATGATCGCCCTCGAGAAAGTTTTCACAAATTGAGGTATTATTCTTTGTAGAAAAATTGACGTCGTAAAATATCACCGCGGCTTCACGTGGCGATGTAACTTTTTCTAATTTAAAATCCCGCGGAAGAAAAATGACTTCTCCCCGAACATTTCGCGTAATGAAAATTCCACTGCGCGATTTAATGTAACAAGGAGCGTCTACATATGCGTGTTAAGGGTTCGTCTCGGTGAGAACCGGGCCACTTCTAGAAATTCTACACGGTGTGAGAAGACTTAAAGTTGTTGCACTCGCGAAAATTCACTCTTTGCTCGCAATTTTCTGTATTTTTAATCCCCGTTAGAAAAACTGACAGATCTTTCCGTCGAAATTTGATAAACTGATCGTTTTTCATCTACTATTCGTTCTTCTTAACGCAAAGGTTCAACATGCTGCAGATCATCTGCAAATTTGAAAAACAAGTCGCTTTTAAAATTGAACATCATAGAATTTCAAGCATTGAAAAATCAGTTTAGAATTCAACGTCAAGATCATTCTTGTTTCAACATTCAACACGGTAAAAAAGATCGATTTTCATCGATGTCTGAACGCAATGAGGAGACCATCATAATTCTAAAACATATCAAATCATCTTTTCCCAACAACCTGACGACACGAAAATTAGACCGGACGTGACAAAGAGATCGCCCTGCTTTTATAATTTATTTCAACGAAACTCATCTCTGTTAAAAACACGCATCGAGATTCCCAATTATCTTTACAATAATAATAACAATACTTTGATAACACCACATCTGGAAAGTTTTCGATCAAGTGCAAGTATTCGAGAGTACTTAAAAAGCGTTGAGATCTTCCATGTAAGAGAATTAAAAAAAGAAAAGAAAAAAAAATGAGAAATCGTCAAACCTCCACTTTCAAACAGTTACGATAATAATTTATGCCCAGAGGACTTCAATATGTTTCTAAGTACGTACGAAAATATTTGCGTCCGATCGAAAATTTTTTACCAGTCTGAAATTCGACACGCCCACGCTTTCCCCGCAATTTTTCACTCGGCAATGAAAAATCTCTGTTGCAGAAAGTAAAATCGGACGTTTAAACGTTTCGATTTAAAAATCAATTACTCGAGTTTTTCGATTTCAGAGACAAAACGGCGAAACTTGATTTCTGATCGCTCGTCGATAACGTGGATCGACCGAGGTTGTTCCAATCACAAAAGCACAAACGCAAACGTTCACCAACCTGCGCATCGGCGGCGTCACTTCAAACGTGTAGATCTCGTTTTGCGTGGACACGTGCGCCGATCAGGATCGCTGCGACGTTGCCCGATGTATCGCACCGCGAACCAGCTGCGCCAACTGCCCGTTCCCGGGTCGAAGATCCCCGATTTATCGGGGCTTCGTGCGTCGTTCCTCCTGCAACCATGCAAATCCGCGCGATTAGAGACGTTCTTCTTTGACGGTGATGCACCGTAGTGCCTCATTTCCTCCAGCGAAAACACAACACATTTCACGCTGCGATCGTGAATTCGAGATGAAATGATCGAAAAAAAAGAAAAGAATGACTTTTTAGTAGAGAGTACACGACCAAAGAAAGAAAATCGAAAAAAATGGATTTCGATCTGAATATAGATCTTACGAGCGAAGAGATAAAATCCAGAAATTTGGGAATTTGCTCCATTTTTTTCTTTTTTTTTTTTTTTTCAAATTTTGCAACAAGTGCTTTGACGCACTTGTGTATATATATATATATAATATAACAAGTGCTTTGACACACTTACGTATATATATATATATAAATGCGTAAAAACACTAGTTATGTTATATACACACACACACACACACATAAGTGTGTCAAAGCATATTTTGTGTGTGTGTGTGTGTGTCATATTTCGTGATTATTTCGTAATAATTTTAATCTTTTTCACGGAATCGAAATGGAAAAGTTGCTACTTCAACTGGATTATTAATTATCTAGTTCGTTCGTATGTCAGTCATTCATCGCTGCAGCGTTGGACATTAATTAGTTCGTAATTTCACGGTACGACGGGAACTTCAGTCTGAAATATTTTGTTCACTTTTGTGCACGCCGCCGCGTATTGAAATCTCTCACGAATGCATAAACATTCAGGCAGTTCGACCGTGCGCGTTTCAATTATTAATTTGCTTCAACGGCGATTGAGAATGTGAAAGTTTAATTCCTAAAGGGTCGCGTTCGACCTCTCGCGATTTATTTCTCGTACTTGCGTTTTCGAGGATGACAAACGTCGAATGTCTATTCCGCTCGAATGATACAAGCGACGCAAGTAGTAGGCAGAGTTAACGTGTCGCGTTCATTCCATGTCGTACTACTTCTTCTTCGCCTTATCGTATGTGGCATTAAAATACAAAAATTCGCTCGTGTGTATATAAAATTTTTGGGTTTATAACTCAATAACGTTAAAAATTCTTAACGAATATATATCGCACAATGTATTTTTTAAAGTTAATAATTCGATAATTGTACCACGAAGTTTGTAAGTTAACTTTCGAGAAATTGTATCTGAATAAGTGCTATTTTTCAATTGAGAAAAGACAAAGTAATAACATTATGTGTATATATATACATATAATAATAATAATAATAGTATTTGCATCCGTAGTAATAACAATAACGTAATAGTATAACGATAATAATGATAATATAATATCCGTAATAGAGATTAATAATTACTATAAATAAAAGGGGACTAAATAAATTTTTCACAGGATCAAACAAACATATTTTTCACGATATATACATTTCCAACGTGAAATACGATTTTTCTTCCCATTCGAAATTTTCGCTTGCGACACTTACACGTCATTGATCATTCAATTCGTCGCAATTAATTAATTTCGAACTGAAATGCCTCTGAAATTTTCGGCAATCGTCGCCAAAATAATTTGAACAATTGAAATCATTGCTTTATTAATTTTAGTTAAGTTAACGAAACTCAATTAGTCGTTCTCCTTCGTGTTTCTCAATTGAAATTATTGCTTGACCCATTAGACTGGTGATTCTTCTCCGTATTCTACTAACGACTTCCTTTAGATTCTACCTCATTGTCCGCTAGCAACTTTGAATGCAAAGAGCAGAGGAGCAAGTTTCTTCCAATTTTAATTAATTTCGTGCTTCAATTGCCGAAACAGGGATATAAATATTGCACAAAAATACCCTGTCTCGCGATTCTTCTGGCTTTCACAAAATAACGTTTCTCGTTTTCTTTTTCTCAGTGAAAAACAGAACTTGCCGTTGGTCTCGGCGTAATCTGAGGAGAAGTAACATCAACTGCCGCAAATGG
This sequence comes from Melipona quadrifasciata, assembly GCA_001276565.1. NCBI lineage: Eukaryota > Metazoa > Arthropoda > Insecta > Hymenoptera > Apidae > Melipona > Melipona quadrifasciata. Next base: position 693,199 of record KQ435830.1, on the reverse strand, counting down.
ACTGTTCGCTAACAGTGTAATAACACAATAATGGGATACGGTAGCACAGCGGATAATAACAAAGGATAATAAATGTAAAATACGAGCGGATACCCAACTACGTTTGTTGCTTCCAAATCACGCAGATTATTCGAAATAATATTATTGAAATTTTAATTCTGATAATTAAAACTTTTCATCGCGATAACACCGAATATGCCACGATTTTCTGCGACTTTTAAAATTTTCCGTTTTAAATCTTTGAAGGAGAAAGATTTCCGAATGTGATTTTCTTAAACGATCGCGCGAAACGATAAAAATTATTTTTACCATTCTATTAACTCTCGAATGTTACCTAATTAATATCCAAATTATGCGTTCGCAATGTTTGAAATTCGAAATTGTACAAATCGCCGTAATTGATTTCTCCCCGAACTGAAGGGGAAGTTGCTAGAAAAATTCGTCCACGATCTTGTGGAATTTTAACCAGCTCGTTGGTATTCCATTTAACCACGCAGATTGCGATCGAGTTAATTGAAACCGCCGTATCATCCTCAAGTACGTCCGTTCGAGACTCTCACGCACGATCCTCAGAGCTTCGATTCGCCCTCGGACTTCGATCGACCTTCTCCTACGATTCGGGCTCTTCCTCCAGGAAAATTCAATCAATCACTCTTCAACGGCAGATAAAACGAACGAAAGTTGCACGATCTCTATTTATCAGAAGTTCCCAGCCGGAAATTTTCACCCGGCTCTTTCGCCGAGAATCAACCCCCGAGTTGTCCACGGTTCTGCCGGCTTTCGCCAACTTTTCACCACGGAGGAGTCGCGTAATTTTGATGGAATTGGAATTTTCGTACAATCGCGCGAGAACATCACGCAACTTTCCTTCGAAAAAAGAAAAAGAAAAGGAAGGAGAAGGATTTTAATCGAGAATCGATTATCCTTAAAGAATAATCCTCCAACAAAGTTTTCAAACGAGAAATTAAAGACAACGAGCACTGATTTCTCACATGAGAATTCTTACCCCTATCCTCCAACCGCGACTCCTCTAAGTATTCGTTCCGCTCGAACAACGAACGATGAAGAGAGGGGAGAAAAAAACACGCACGCACGCACGCACGCACGCACGCACGCACACGCACACACACACACGCAGAGAGAATCCTCGCTCGGAATCCACCTGGTGGATCAGAGAACAGGTCGTTCACCTCCAGTGCACAACCTGCACGAACGGACACACCGCGGAGAACGTCACTCCCTTGAAACGTCCCTCTCCACCTCGCCGTGAAAGAAGAAAACCGCGAGCTGCGAACGTCCCCGGGAAGACGACGAGACTGTCCCCTGCGAGCCGAAGAGACTTTATCGTCTCTGCGGACAGACGAGAAAACACCGGTTCCGGCTTGGCGATCGAGAAGGGACGATGGCGAGGGGAACCGGCCGGCCGGTGGATTCCTCGTGGATTCGAACTTGTGGCTCCGCGGGCGAGACAGCGAGAGAGCGCGCGAGAGAGCGAGCGCGACAGAGGGTGGACGACTCTCGCCGGGTGGAAGCCAGGGGTCAGCGACCGTTGATCGTCCTCGCTCCTCCGAATGCTTTCTATCGGCGGCGCGCTCGCGACTGGGATCCAGGATTTCGCACGAGAGCCGAGCTCTCGACGCGTGACGCACGCAGGCGCCGTTTCTCCGTCCTCTTTCGCTAGCCACCCCTTTCTCTCTCTCTCTCTCTCTCTCTCTCTTTCTCTCTCACTCTCTCTCTCTCTCTCTCTCTTTGACGTGGCAAAGCTCACCGTGTGCCGTGTCTTTGGTCCGGCGTCTTTGTTCGACCTGTTGGTGCACCATAGGGTGTAGGCGTCTCTGTCTGGCCGGTTACTCGCCTGCCCTGCCCTGGCCTCCTGCTACGCCAACCTATTCCAACTGTACTACCCCTGTGCGTTCGCCCCTGCATCTGTAAGCAGCTGTTCTCCCGTGCTTTATCTCCGCTGTTGTTGCTGCTGCTGCTGCTGTTGCTGTTCGTGCTCGTGCTCGTGTCCACTGTTCCTTTTTCTTTCTTTCTTTCTCTCTTTCTTTCCTTTTTTGTTTGCTTCGTCGTTTCAGGGAATTTTTGTTCCGATTGTACGCCGTGAGGTAAAGAGGGAGGAAGCGAGAGAAAGGGAAAGTGAGATCTTGAGGAGCAAAGTGACGAAGAGAATGGTTAATTTATGGTTGATTTATCGTACAATCTCTTGTACGATCGAGCAACGTGATACGGAATAATTGCAATTACAATTTGCATCCAGCGTCTCTCAGGTTCTACTTTGTCAAAAATCGTAATATCGTAACATTATAATTTAGAGTTTGCGGAATATTGTAATTTACGTATAGAATGAATAATTATATACAAGGATATAGAAAAGCATAACCTAAACCAGTTCTTCTTAGTGGGATTTGATGTAATAAATTTGCTCGTAAAGCATTGCAAATGGAACGTAGCGTGCAACGCTGCCTCGTTAACGAGTTAATGAGGGAGATATTGAGATAAGGATCGTCTAACAAGTTGCTGCAGAATTTGTTTATTTGGGGATCATTTATCAGAGTTATCATGATTGATCCAGACACTTTTCTTTTTTTTTTTAACTCACTTTGCCCTTCTTCGTTTGATCTTGAAATTACTAAAAATTGGTGAAAGGTATTAAAAGTGAGCGTGGCACGATATTGTTAATGTTGTCACCGCAACGAATTATTAACACTTGCAACGAAGCGAGTCGTACGAAAATTTTTCACTTACTTTAAAACTGAGTTTAAAATTATTCGACCGCTTCTGTCAAAATTTGTTCTACTCGCACGTCGCGAGTTGTTTCTCAGTTTTTATTTCATTCTTGTTTTATAAATGCTGGACAGCAAAGTTCCACATGGATAGAAAAGTCGCGTTTAACAGAGGAAATAGTAATTCGTTACGTAACAACGTGGTGGAAATATACGACTCGATTTTCCAAATGTTCATAATAAAACACCATAAAATATGCATAAAATGCACGAAACGTATATATTTTACATTTTAAATCGTCGTTTTTTTTTCCATTGCATAAATTTCAAACAGTCAATAATTTGCATACTTTTCACAAATTCTCCGTACAAAAGAAAAATCAATTTTCCGCTCCAGCAATCTCGCGGAGCGAATTTTCAGAAATTTTCCACCACTCTCTCGTCTCGCATCGTATTATTTATGAAATGAAAATGTACGATCGACATCTTGCGAAACAACACGCCGAAATTATCGTCGTTACCGGTCAATTCCTCCCACTACGCTATGGACAGACGTTCGTTTCGACGTATATATATATATATTTTACTATTTTATTCTGATAACGGATCGTGAAAATATGAAAACCCGGAGGAGTTTCTTTCACCGTGTAATCCCAGAGCAGCGTTTTTTTTTTTTTTTTTTTTTTTTTTTTTTTTTTTGCCAACCTTCGAGCCTTTCATTTAACGCCGGTCCTCTATTCCCGAGTGCTTCCTCTCGTTTCTATTTCATACACTTTTGCGAGTCTGATCAGGCATCGACTCGCTCTACTTGCACGTGGCGTGCCACTCGCTTCCGCGTTTTCCTCTCCCTCCCCCTAATGAAAACAATATCACTGCTCCAAGTTTTCTTTTCGCTTGCTTTATCTTCGAAATGTGTCTTTGGAACTGTGCAACTTCTCGCTTGTTTTAACTCGGAATCGAAACAAAGGGGCACTCATCCGTCGAAAGGGCGACGTTGAAAATAATCAACACCCACGGAAAAATTGCAGTTTCTTCTCAATCCGTCGTGCGTGTATTCCGCGTCGTTTCGGAGAAGAAAAATCAAACTTTGCAGTCTGAAACTGTCGATCGCGACGGTGAGAGTGACTTTTGTCAAAGATTTGTCAGCCCGTGTCGCGTATTTTAATAAACTAAGAGCTGGATTTGCGTCGAATGTAAATACGCGAAAATACACGTGGATGAATATAAACACAAAAATATGTAAAGTATAGACGTATTTTTGTATGAAAATTTTGTGCATTTTAAACATCCGGATACGTGAATACGTGTATTGACGGAGCACTTGAAATCTTTGCCCGAGGCACATTTCCATGCGAGTTTTATAAATACTTCTGTATTTTCAACGGCATCCGTAGGAACACGAATTTGCATAAATGCAGTGATCTAAGTATTGTATTACGAATTTGCATACAAATAGTATATTGTCTATCAACTTGTAGCAATTACATAACCTAAATCCAACCTAAGATTATTCAAATTTTGATCATTCCCATTTCACTACGTATTCAATTGTTAGATCGCGAATATTTATGCAATTTTCTTATTTTGCATCAATTTTCTTTCGACATCACAGCATTTTGTATTTTCCGTATCCTTAAATTTCTTGCAAAGTGCATCAAAGTCTGCAGCCTTTTTATTTGTTATTATCACTGAAAGTGATTTTAGCGGGAGTAACCCAGAAAATCGGGCCTCTTCAGGTGCAACGCTAATGCAACGAAAATTAGCGATTGGTTGATTTGGGTCACGTGACTCGCGAGGGGGGGTGGCGTAGACCTCGAGTAGGAGTGGCGTTGTCTGCTACTGAGCGATCGTGCCTGTATTTTGTTTTGCATCTATTCAAATGTTTGCGTATCAATAAAATTTTATGGCAAAAAAAGTCGTCTTCATTTCCTAATTGCTTTTCAGTGAGACGAATCGTACAAGTCGTGTAGTTTTTTCTTACACGTTCTTTGTTGCAGAAATTTGTAACAAAAATTAAGTAGCTAGATTGTTACAGCCTTTGATTATGCTTTCATTAAAAAGAAAAAAACAGAGTAGACACAATACAAATAATGAGCATAATATATAAAATATCAGTATTATCAAATGATTGGGTTCCATTATTATTATTATTATTATTATGCTCCGCATCTGTTCATCAATAATTACAATTATTATGATAATTACAGCAATACGGCAGCGATATAATGTTACATATTTGATGTTCCGAAAGTAGCACTGGTAATAAAATATGGAACGAGGAGTATCGAGGGAATTGGAAAATGACGGTAAAATAAACGAGTGAAAGGGGGCAGGCTTATTGAATCTTTTAATGCGATTCTCAAGGAGACATCGTGCCCCTCCCCCCGCAGATGCGAAAGAAATGTAAATCCACGAGAAACGTGAAACGATTAAAAGAAGGGGAGGACAAAAGAATCGTTTTAGCGGCAGGAACTCGAATCGGTCGAGTTAATCAAATCGCGGTATAAATTATTTCGATCGTTGAGTAACAAAGAGATTTCCTTTAAAAGTAAATTAATTGAAACCGAGTGAAACGAGGCGAACGATTACGGAACGAAATAGATCGGTTCCCTTTTAAATCTCGAATCGTTTCGTATTATTACCAGATCGTGGAATTCTATGCGTGGTATTTATATTGGGTCGACGAGTCATGTGATTTCGTTTCTGGTCATGCTAGATTTACCAGAGTGCTTGAGATGACTAATTTACTTTTTATATGTAATATAATTTAATAACATATGTAATATAATAATAATAATATAATATTTTCACAACGGAGAAGATAGAAACGTTTGCCAAATTCTCGAAACTTCTTTCGTTTAAAGCCTTCGAAAGAGAGGAAAAAAAAATTCCTCGTCCGCTCGGTAGAAATCTTTCTCTCGACAACTCCCGAACTTTTAATGGAGTTCCTTAGTACAAAATACACCTCAACTAACGACGAAATAATTTTTATTTGCCGTGTGTGTTCCTATTAGATAGAGCGTTGCGCACCTCTACCACCATCGTTCGCCATTTACGCCACATACGTTGCCACCCCGTTCCAACTTTTTTTTCCCCGCAACTCCATTTCCTCTACACCCTTCCCATCTCTCTCACTCTCCGTTCCATCACCCGTACAAAAGTTGCTAATCCACTTTTCGCGGCCAGATTTCCACGAGCTGAAACTTCCGCCCGGTTTATGAACATTCGCCGGAAACGAGAGTCTCGAATTATCCTGACGTTAAGCGTTACACTTTTACCCTCTCTCTCTCTCTCTCTCTCTCTCTCTTTCTCTTTCTCTCTGTCGCTCCGCCGTCATTTATGGCGTCAACCGGTCGAGGCGTGAAAGGGACACACGCGAGTACGCCTCTTGTTATTATCGAGCGCCTCTCGCTTGCGCGTTTTCACCATACGTGGTGGCGTGCAACCCACGTGGAAATTTCTATGGAATGTGGGCGCGCGCGCGACACCGTCAACTCTTTCTATATTTACAGCCACCTTGACGCAAAACGCGAAGGTGGAATCGTCCGACACTTCTTCTCAGGCGGATGGTGGGATTACGTGGGTACTTTACGGATCACGTGTTGGACATTGTTGGATACAGTTTGAACGGTGAATTTTCACGCAGTTTGACGTATGTGAAGATTTACGTCATTTAGCGAGTAATATAATTAATATATCATACTTTTGGATATGTTAGAGTTTCCTTGGATTGATGATGGATTACGTGGGTATTTTACGAATCACGTGTTGAACATTGTTCGATACAGTTTGAACGGTGAATTTTCACGCAGATTGAAATATGTGGAGATTTATGTCATTTAGCGAATAATATAATATATAATAATATAATTAATCGTACCTTTTTCATATATTAGAGTTTCTTTGGATTGGCGGTGGATTACGTAGGTATTTTACGGATCAGATCTTGGATATTTGTATTTAAAATGGTTGTTTGCACAATTTATGAATAAATGGTGAAATTTTATGCAATTTAACATATATATTCATTTAATATAATGTAATAAAAATCATATTTTGGATATTTTGGACAAATTTCCCTTGAGTGATGGTATTTTACGAATCAGATCCTGGATGTTTGGTAAAATGGTTGTTTGTACTACTTGTAAGTACAAAGTGCGAATGTTTCACGTAATTAAACTAATGAAATCCAAATGAAAATTTTTATCTTCGATATATTTATAAAGATACAATAGACTGACACTTGATTTGGTTGATAATCGTGATTATTTCATGAGTCACATCAAGGATGTTCGTGCAATGACTGTTTCTACTACTTACAAGTCAACTACGAGTGTTTCATGTTAATTAGACAAACGAAATTTAAATGAAGACTTTTACAATTGATATATATTTGTAAAGATAGGATAATCTAACGTTTATTTTGATTGATACTCAATGAATTAAGTGATTATTTTATAGAACACATCATAGATATTCGTACAGTGTTTATTTGCACCGCTTACAAGTAGCGTATTTGATTTTATATTTTCATTTTAAATTGAACAAACGAAAGACGTAAATTGAGAATTTTTCTATCCAGAAAATACTCAACACCGAACATCTTGTTCTCGATATTGGTATCGCGTCGAGACTTTTTAATTCAACTTGTATTTTCCATCGATCCTCACTTTCACTTTCGCAGCCACTTTCTCCCTTCACCGTGAAAAATTATAACGCACACGATTACACATAGACGTGCACGTGCGCAGGCAGACATAAAGAAGTTTAAAATCAATGTAATCTAATATAAAACCATCCTTGACCTGTGCTTAATGCACAACGTAGTGCGAAAGTTCATTCAACATGTTCTAACATGCTCATTCATTTACAAAATACCTAAAATGTACAGATAATTAATACGATATGACAAATTGTATTCTATGTAGAATATAATGAATTATGCATTATTATTATTGTTATTGCGTTATTACATGCAATGAATTATATTCCATATAGGAATATATAGAAATAAGAAGTAAACACACAGAATTATACTTCAATGATTATGAAATTTTAAGGAATCGAGTGAAAATGTTGAGCATCTCGAGTGTCTTTTCTCATTCTAGCCAGTGCCATTGCTCCTTATTGAAAAATGCCCGTAGGAAACTTTCGCATTCTTTCTGCTCGATTTATTAGAACAGATGCACAAAATAAGCCGACAGGAGATCGAACTACTGGAATCCGGAACGCACCGTGACGTCAACTCGATTCTACAACGGGTCACCTTTCGATATGCTTTCTTATCCACCGATGCAGCACTTCTGGCATTTCACCGGGCACTTTTCTATGTAAAGATCTGGCTATTTACCACAGTGTGCCGTGTATTTCATGAAGCACCAGTTCGAGAGATCCGGATATGCTCGATTTTTCGCGACCTCACTTCGAATTTAGATCTCTAAACGCGAGATTAAAAAAGAAATTTTGTCACTTTAGGATAATTCATAAACTGACGAACTTATGTAAAGTTTCTTAATGGTAAAAAAAATTATTTTCTAGCGTTCTTTGAATTTGTGAAATGAAAGAGGTTTAGAATAATTCACAAATGAGAGCGTCTGCGTAAGAAAAATTATTTAATAAAAATTTAAACGAGGAAACAAATTTTATAGAACAATTATTAAATGAATTTTTGCATTATTAGAACAGTTATTTTGTATTGCTTTCTGTCACATTGTATTTCACTCGAGACAATGGCACGACGATTCTGTTTAGTTAATGGACATTTGCCTGATTGTTGTTCTTCGTTTTACATTGCTACGTGTTATAGTTCTTTCGTAGAAACTGCAGAAGAAATTGCAGCATGTAACAGAAAAATACAATTAGCAAATTAATCGTTCTTCAGTTACCGCGGTAGCGTTTCAAAAGTAAACAAGGGAGAAGATTTCTTTTATTTCCAAACTTGAATCTCTAGAGTAGCGCTAAAAGAAACAAACTATTATAGATCATCGCGAATATTAAATGAAAAGTTCAAATGTAGGTGAATTAACTTTAACGAGAAGTAACGATAAAATATTCATTTAGCTCTCGCAATTCCACGCAATCTAATCTAATCGCCTTGAATTCTATTAGATCTTCCAATAGGAAGAGAGAAGCGGGAACTAGAACTTCTGTGAAATTAACGAGCAAGAGTACGAAATAGATAAATGGAATAAAATTATAAAATTATATAAAAATATAAATATA
>KQ435830.1:646383-673295 GCA_001276565.1 Melipona quadrifasciata | reverse complement strand
CCTGGAGAAAGTGCAAGAGGGAGAGAGAGAGAGAGAGACGCGATTTTTTTAAGCTGCATAAGCAGGGACACTCGACGATCAATTACGGAGATCTTGTTCTTGTTTGTATTCGTAAGCTTCGTAATTGCAAAGAATAATTACGTTGTATAACGCAAGTGATGAAGTAAACAAGTAGTATGCTACGTGACGTATAAGAGAAACACGAACTGATTATTCATTTAGTTGAGGATCAGTTTAGAGCTTTATTGTCGTATCAGACACGTACGTGAAAAATATTTGAAACATATTTTTTCGTATAATTTTATAGGAGATAAGACGAGAGAAGGGAGATACGACGAGCACCAAAGATTATAAAATATATTTTCCGATTCTGAAACTGAATATTCTTCTTTCCAACTTTGTATTAAGATACTTCTTCCCTTCACTGAGCGCTACAAATCTCATGGTACTCGTCACGTTGATCGATAATTTATAAAATGACGACAAACGACACCGTTGAAATGCCGATTTTCGAACGAAAGAGCAAAATTAATCAGGCAAGGAGAAATTCCAAACGAAATTCGAAATTGAATTTTGTTTGTCTCGTGCGCGGACACAGAACGAAAGAAGAACGAGAGAAGAGAGAGAGAAGAAACGCTCGCAAAGAGACGCGGTGCACGTCCACCGGTGTGTGTGTCGCGCGCGTACTCTAGATTCGCAGGAAACGCGCGTGACACCGAATCGCGCTGTACAGCTTTTGTTCATTTGAACAGCCACGTCGGACAAAGTATCCGTGGATAGCTTTTGTCGGAGGCGGAGAGAGAACGCGTGGCCCCAACTTTGACACCGGGTCATCGGCTGTTTGCATTTTTTATTACTGCTGCTAGAAAATTCAAAGAGAGAAGACGCGAGAGCCCTTTCTCTCCCCTCTGTCCGCGTTTTCTTGTTTTTCTATGATAATCGACGGGGCCGCCCGTATTCTCCGACGAGAATTACGAATTCCAAGTGGCGCCTCTGCCGTGGAGGTGTGACCTTCGGTAACGTTTTCCCTCGTCACGTTTAATTCGTAACTCAGTCGAAACGAAAAGGAATCCTAACACGAATCGAGATTTCCTATTCCTCGTTCAGAATTAAATTTCTTCCAGAGAGTAGAACAAAGACTCGTGTTTTCTTTTTATTATATCGAATGTGGTCCTTGAAACTTTGTCATAAAGTTATTTTTAATAATTATCACGAAGGACTAAAACTTCTACTGATATCGTGTCCTAACTCAGCTTTTTATCGCTGAAAGTGATTTTAGCGGGAGTAACCCAGAAAATCAGGCCTCTTCAGGTGCAACGCTGATGCAACGAAAATTAGCGATTGGTTGATTTGGGTCACGTGATTCGCGAGGGGGCGTGGCGTTGTCTAGTACTGAGCGCCTGTAATTTTTGTATCGATTCAAATGTTTGCGTATCAATAAAATTTTATGGCAAAAGAGTCGTCTTCATTTCCTAGTCAGAACAGTTACTCCTGGGCCTTTCAGTGAGACGAATCGTACTGGGGTACAAGTCGAGCAGTTTTTCCACAAGTCCGCATATAGTCAGAGTAGATCTACTTTGAATAGAATAAACCCCTACGTGGTCAGATGTTTTGAATAGAATAAAACCCTACGTAGTCAGATGCTTTGAATAGAATAAACCCCTACATGGTCAGATATTTTAAGCAGAATAAGCGTCTACGTGGTCAGAGACTTTGAACAGAATAAGACTTATCTCCTTCATCATTGCAAGCTTTTCTTTGAAAGAAAAAGAAGAGAGAAAAAATAGAACAAATGAATGAAAGTATCATTAAAAAAAATGGAAGCATTTAACACTTAATGCAAAAACCATGTATCACAAAATAGCTTCATCGAGAAGATTGAGTTTCAATATTTCAGTGTACTGTTGCATCAAATGCCTAATTATATTTTACGAATATTTTACGAAGTTTCAGTTCGTAAGTCGAGTCTGTGGTCTTAGTTATCACACAGAAAACACACTATCAAAATCTCTCCCTCCCCCCTTCCTTTGCATTCTTCGCAGAAGCGTGGAACGCGCAACGCCCAGCGATCCGAACGTTTCGCGATCCATTCGCGTTTCACTTCGTCAATTTCAGCAAACGTTTCAAGTTCAACGACCCGACGAATTTCGAAAACGATCGATAACAGTGGCGGCGGGTTATTTGTTAATTTGGCAAAGAGGCCGCAGCTAAGACCAACTGTTTGATTAGCAACGGCGAAGTGAATGGCAAACAGCGGGAACGCCGATCTAGACTGCTCCGCTCGCTGCTCCCCCTCGCATAATATTTGCGCGTTGGCTAATGCGTTTGAAGGAATTATCGGCGTTCGCGCGGCGGTAATGCAAGCAAAATAATGCACAGAGCGGAAAATTTGGTTAACAAAAAGCGCGAACGCTCGACTAACCGGTGTAATTTATCGAACAGCGTTGTTCGATCTTATCGGCGAGATTATGTTAATATTTTGCGATCATCGTGCGCGAATTGGTATTTATTATTGGGTACGAAACAGAGTCAGTGGTCTGTTTATCTGACGGCAGGATTTCCCGCTGAAATCGGCGTGAATGCGGAAATTTTTCGAACGATTAATCCTAATAGATGCGGACTTTCACTTTCAGTTTAATAGTTGGGAATTTGATTTGCATCAAATTGAATTGTGAATGGAGGTAAAATTTGCATCGTTAGAGACGTGCGGAGATATTACAGAGAATCTTTAAATAATATCGATATACTTTAATTAATATCGAGCGAATTTTTTATCGAGAAGGATGACTAAAAATGAGAGTTGAAGTCATTGTTGAACAACGTGAGGTGGTTTGTTTAAACCCATAAATTGACACTGACTGACTTCTTACGCAGAGAGAATCATCCCAATTTTTTATTTTTATTAAAGAATTTTTTCTACCAAATAATTACAGGCAATATTCTTTTCCTCCTTGAACGAATATCAATATATTTTTAATGATTTAGTTGAATCAATTGAACTGTTTTGTCCCACAAAGAAGTTGAAGGTTTAAAAATGATTTAAAAATAAACATAAACTCAAAAGCTTGTAATAATGAAATTTCTATTTTGACAAAAGGGGTTAATTATTTGATAAATATCCAGATAAATGTATAAATCAAGCTCAACTATATGTACCATGTATTTTTCAAACTTACGGCGAACCTTTCATACACATTTTACGTATAGATTCTCATATAATATTTATGCAATTACTTTTTATTTTCATACATATTTCATGAGGTGACGTACGACTTGAGCTCGTATGTTTCAAGAATATGTTTCTCACTCCATCCTTGCCGTGGTAAAAGATACTGTTTCATTCCAGAAGTTAAAAGTTCAGAAATGTTGTATTAGCAAATAACGAATGAAAAATATGCGACGAAAGAATTAATTTAACTTACGCGTGAACTACTAATCCAACGTAACGAATAAATAACGGGAAAATAAATTAATATAGGATAAAAATCAGAATCAATAAATACAAAAACATTTCTTCTAATCTGTTATAATATTTTAATTACTTATATTCATTATAACAATATTTTCTCATTAATGATTATAATGATGTATTTTAATTAGATACATTTATTTAATAAAGAATTCCAGAGAATTTAATCGCAAAACCTGCGACTGCAAAGTCTTATTCCTCCTCGGCACAAAGCGAAATCAATCGAGCAAACATTTTCCAACAAAATTCTTATTTCAATCTTGTTGAAATTTCCGCGGAACAAAGGGCGGTTCGTCGACAGAAATGCAACGAATTCAACGTGTTCGCGGAGCGGTGTGCGTTTCCGAAACACCGAGCAAACGTGAAAAGTTAATTTCAATATCTTTTCGCGATCCCCCTCTCTTTCCTTCTTCTTTTTTTTTTTCCATTCACCGCGCTCAATTTCAATTTATCAAAGACACGATACATTTTGCGTCACGACAGGAGGAAAATTAATCTCGGCCGGTTCGCTGTTTTCGCGATTCTTATTTTCATTTTTAATTTCAATTTACCAAGCGAGAGGGAAAAAATTCCAGAGAGAGAGAGAGAGAGAGAGAGAGATAAATAAAAATAGTATCCGTGTGACGTGATGTAAAAGTCAATAGATTTCATACAAGAGTGGTGCAGGTATGAAAAATTAATTCGAAAACATACCGTACACGCGTGCTCGGGACACACACATTCTTCCCTCCCCCTTTCCACCCCGTGCCACACCCTGTTTTAATTCATCGACGATTCGACGTATTTTATTTAACGCCAGATAAAGGTATTCGCGATTAAAACAAATTGGAAATATTAATAAAGCCGGTGGCGACACGCGTTTACGCAACGTTTGTTGCTCGATACAATAAAACCCATCGTGCGCGTTCGCGACAAATGAACTTTCAAAATTCGCTTTTTTTTTCAAAAGCGAGCGATTTTCTATTATTTTTTTTTTTTTTCTTGTTCCTTTCTCGAGCGAAATACACATGACAGACCGGGGCGAGCAATATGTGTTTTTGTTTTTTAATTGCGAGAGGAAACGTAAATAGGAGAGGAAAGAGAAAATTAAAAAGCGTGGAGAACAGTCCAGAAAGTGGGGACATAGTCCGAAACATGGGCAGATTTTTGTTGGAATAAATTTCTCCCCGAGCAGAAAGACTTTTTTCATAAATTCGAGGAGAAAAATATGAAATGTGAAATTGAAATGAAACCAACGATCGAAACGTATGGCGAAACACATATAAGCCAAAAATGGAGTAGAAGAACAATTAATTTCTGGATAATGAGAGGCACGAAGTATAAAAGTGTAATAGTGTCGAAGAAATTTACATCTCCTTTGCGCGAACCGTTGTGCAATTTTTACATAAAATGGAATAAAGACGAAACAAGACAGACAAAAAATTGACTTACGTCACTTTTGCAACAAACAGTGCAATCAAACGATATTTTATACAATCCCATGAAAACCAGCGATTGAAGTGAGAACCGGCAATATCAATCAAACGATATCTTGACGATGTAATTAATTGAACAGTACCCCATGAAATTCTACGAGAACCCAAAAAGCTCATCTACGAACTTTCTAAGTAAGCCTTATAAGCCACGAAACTTCAAGGGAAAAAACACTCTCGTACTGAACGATACTTGGAAGGAAAAACAGAATCTTCTCCAACTAAAACAACGCCGGATCAACGTCCAGAAATATTACGACATTACAAGAGAGAATTCCAACGAAATTCGCTTGGAATCCCTGGATTCTACGATTTTCTAAAATTTCCAGAAATTCGACTGATTGCAACGAACTGTCGTTTGTTCCTCGATCGAGTTGATCAGAAAGAGACAGATCAATCAGCGGCCTGCGTCGCTGATTAAACTTGCCACGACCAAGGCTCGTCGAATCGAATCGAGCATGGAGATCGATATTCCACGGATAGCCTGGCCCGTGGTAGGGAAAAAAATCCCTTAGGCAAGGTTAATCGGCTGATCGGTCGGCGTGCAAATCGCGTTAGCATCGGTAGGCAGATATTTCTCGTATCGATTCTTTCGTTTTCAGAATCTGTCACGCGACCTCGCGACACCCGACTACTCGATCTCAACCCCTTATTCCTTTCTTCTTTCGTTCGCTGAAAGTGATTTTAGGTGACCCAGAAAATCGGGCCTCTTCAGGTGCAACGCTGATGCAGCGAAAATTAGCGATTGGTTGATTTGGGTCACGTGATTCGCGAGGGGGCGTGGAGTAGACCTCGAGTGGGAGTGGCGTTGTCTGGTACCGAGCGATCGCGCCTGTAATTTGTTTTGTATCGATTCAAATGTTTGCGTATCGATAAAATTTGATGAAAATCTTCATTTCCTAGTTACTTCTGGGCCTTTCAGTGAAACGAATCGTACTGTGGTACAAGTCGTGCAGTTTTTTCTCTTTTTCCTCCTTCGCGTTCGGCGATATCGTTTCGTTTCGACCCCCGTCACGTTTCCGTCTAGCTGCGAAATCTGCTTTGACATCGACGTGGCCTCTTATTAGCAGATAATTGCGTTTGTCTCGCCGTTGCTTCGAGCTACAACGGCTCTGACAGTTGAGTTTGCTTTGTGTCTATATCACGTTCCATACGAAAGACCGGGATTTTGGTGTTGCGCTGGCGCGGCCAGGCCCGTTTTAATGGACTAAATGGATACAACTATTCGAACGTTGGCCGAACGGTCGTCGGTTGTACAGCCAGAGTACAACGCGGTAATGGATACTGAGGTCGGAATTCTTTTACTCGACGTTTCGATTCATTTTCATACAGGCTGTGATTGTGGAAATACGGTAAAGATATTTCGCGATTTTTTCGTTCAAAAGCCTATTCTCTCACAGTCAGTTTCAGACATTTTTATAGACAGTTCGATAATATTCGAAACGTTCCTGTGTGTTTTTTAAACTTTGCTTCGCGATAGTTTACGTCATTCACCTGTGACAAATAAATTGGCAGGGATTGCTCGCTTAAGATATCGAAGCTAATCACGCGTGGACGGTAAAATTTAAAAATTTGATCAATCTGACTACCGAGAGAGGTTGTACCGACGTACAGATGATAAAATTTTCCTTTGAAATTTTGAAACAAATATGAGACTCATGGTCAAACTAGAAAAGAAAGAACGACGCTTCGTTTCCGAGGGTGTTAAACGTGAAAATTTATTATTATTATTATTATTCGAATTATTGCTGCGAATTATTACACGAGTTGCAAAATTGGGGATCTGAGATAGCCTGGAATCTCATCACCTGGGCTCCTCGACCTCTAATACAATCAGAAGATAGATTACTCGGTCCCTAGAGTAACAATTAGAGCTCGCGGGAATTCTCCAAGTATAACTGGAATTTCCGGTAACGGTCTAAAATCCGTGTGGTACCATGCCTATCTATTTGATTACGTCATATTCTATTGTTTCAGCTTGTTGAAATAATTTTCTTTCCCCATTTTCTTCAGGGCATTAAGCCAAAATTAAAGTCCAAAACCTTAAATATTGAATTTAAAAAGCTTTCTGAATAAAACCTAAACTTCAAATTCCAATTCTAAACCTAGCCTTATGTATAATTTAATTATTTACTCGATTCGTTTAACACGTTGCAAAGAATTATGGAAATTTCACTTGAAATAAATCAGTTTAGCAAGATAAATTAAATTAGAATTTTAAGTAACCAAGTTCAATTTAGATATTAATTTATTCCTTAATGTTTGTTCTCGTTTCCTCCCTCAATTATTCGGCCGATGTAACACGATTTCGTGTGACGTTCAAATTTTTAAGAATCCATCACCCATTCTACATGCATATTAGGCTGAAGCATCGCGTGTATACTTTACGAGCATAACCTTACGACACACTAGACGCGGATCGACTTTACGACGCACGATGCTTTTGACGTCATGAATATTCATACACTTTTACTGCGCCGCTATTCACCCGGTCGTTCGCGGCCAGCTGAAATCCCAGATTCTAACGCTATCCTAGAGATAGAATTCAATTTTTTCTTCTTTTTTTCCCCGCCTCTCGTTTCATAGGGAAATCTAGCCAGTATTTCGTACGATGTACAGTTGGCACGATTTATCTGGAAACGTGGAAATATCTTGAAAACTGCGGAAAATATTAGTCACTTGCATGTGACGCCTATATTTATTTAACTTTGCGGTCATCTTGAAAAGCTTTACGAAGGTTACATTTCATTCTTTTTTACAGTGATCCTAGGAAGAACTTCAGTTTTTTATTTATTTATTTTATCATTGAAAGTGATTTGAGCGGGGGTAAGCCAGAAAATCGGGCCTCTTCAGGTGCAACGCTAATGCAACGAAAATTAGAGATTGGTTGATTTGGGTCACGTGATTCGTGAGGGGGCGTGGAGTAGACCTCGAGTAGAAGTGGCGTTGTCTGGTACTGGAGCGATCGCGCCTGAAATTTGTTTTCTATCGATTCAAATGTTTGCGTATCCACAAAATTTTATGGCAAAAAGGTCGCCTTCATTTCCTAGCTAGAACAGTTGCTTCTGGGCCTTTCAGTGAGATGAATCGTACTGGTACAAGTCGTGCAGTTTTTTTCTTTCTTTCTTTCGTTTCGTAGGAAAATCTATCTATTATACGACATACTATACATGATGCGATTTATCTAGAAACGTACAAATATCTTCAACTATGGATGATATAGAAAAATATTAGATATAAATTGTACGATATCAAAAAAAAAAAAATATTGGACTTCAATTGCAAAATATCACTTTATAAATGTTACGTTTAATTTTTTAAATAGAAACCTATATATGTTGTTACATATTGTTATAGCTGGCATAAACATTTTCAAAGCACTATCTACTTGGAGCATTTTACTCTAGCCATCATGTCAAAGTATAAAATTTCAAACCTGACGTGTCCGCGATAGGAAGGTTGCTCCTAAATTCTCATTTTTCCTTCAGTATGTTTTCCATCAAGTGCAATATACACGTTTCTCATTCTTTTTAAAAATTCTCTTGCTTCTTTAAAAATTCTTTCTTAACATTCCTGATGCTTTTTCTTTGTAAATTATTGTGTATGTACATTGTGTGGATAGAGTGGACAGAAAACGATCGTAAATTAATCGAGCACCAAGCCCAGAAATTGCTTTAGTTTGTTTCGGTGATTAAGAAGATGGTGATAGCCTGGTATAAGCTGAGATTGGGAATCGAACTCGTTCACTTAATCAATCTAATTGGAAGGTTAAATGTTTCGGACACTGATCGTTCGTTGCAAGGCCAATGTGACTGTCGAAATGTTCCAGTGACGCAAACTATTACTCGCGTGAACGTTTGTAGCATTACTCCGATAGTAGAATTGGAAACAACTTTAAACTAAATATTCTCTGTTAATTCGAAAAATTACTTAATTATTATAAGATAATATGAAATGTTATAGTGAAACTGTTAAAATTCTCATAATAATATCATACTAATGGCGTAATTTTTTCTAAAATTTGGATGGTATATGTAGTAGAATTATTTTTATACATTCTTGTAAATTCGAAGAATTTTAATTGATGGATGATATGAAACATTTTGTAATTATTTTGAAAACGTCATCGTTTCATATAAAAAAATTAATCGAAGTACTGTGTCCGGTAGTTGTTGAATAAAATTTATTACGAAATTCTCAGTATAAAATGCCGGTCAAAGACATATATTTTCATTTCCAAAAAAAAAAAAGAAAATATTTAAAAAATGATAAAAAATAAACGCGATAGAAATCTTCAGATTTCTACTTCTATCCTCCGCATAGCAAACGAATACGTATATTTGATATTAGCCAATTTTCAACTTGAAATATCCAACGCTGAATATCAGTTAACAAATGAAATAACCAGAATATTATCCAGTCTCACATTTCCACGTCAAAAACGAAAGGTAAAAGCGTAGACGGGAAATCACATTTAGAATATAAAATAAACTAAACGGGATGCGCGCATACGCGAGACGAATGGAAACACCGACGCTTCACACTTTAAAATCCCCACGTCGCCGCGCGTGCGAAAATAAAATACCTCTAACAACAAAATTCCCCGAAAACCCGAGTAAAAGACCCTAAAAGAAGCTTAGAAATCGTATTTGTTTCAAAATTGAAGAAATTAAACGGCGCTCCAGGCAACAGATTGTCAATACAAATCGGCGACCAGTTAAAATCTTGTAATTCAAGATATCGTTAAAGTGTCGAGTGTCGGCATATTTTCGGAGTAATCGCACTGACTTTTGAAATGATAAATCATTCAAGTCATTCAAGAACCAACGATTGAGATTAAACCAAGCCCAATTGTCGATCAGTTTAAATTTCTTCCAAACGTAAAGAGCCAAGCATCTCGATCGAGCTTCAACTTCAACGTTAAAACTCAAAAAAGAAAAAAGTGCATAATTGAACAAATTTGAACGAATCCGCAAAGAAACGGCGGCGAACGAGGACGTGCAGTCCGGATCGTTGCAACTTGGCAATCTGCAAAGCGAGATACAAAGTGCGAGAGAAAAGAAGAGAAAAGAAGAGAAAAAGAGGCGTACGAAGGCTCGGAAGGTGAGAGAAAATGGCGGTCGTTGGACGGAAAGTTTCGTCGCGAAGATCGAATGGCCGCGATAAATCCAACTGGAAAGTTTACCGGCTGAGTTTGCCTCGGTGTGGGACGAGCAGAGCGACTCTTCAACTTTTTGACGCCAGGCTAATACTCGGCTACGGCAAAAAAATGAAATTACACGGCGGGGCTATGCACTTGGCCTCGTTCCGTGGCCACCGGCAATAATTGAGCAAGTTGCGCCCGGCGGAAACATTTTTCATCCTGTGTGTGTGTGTGTGTGTGTGTGGGTGTGGGTGTGGGTGTGTGTCGGCGACGTTCCGAGACGGCTTGATAAATTCACGACCGATGCCCGCGCCTCGTGTAATCGTCCTCGAGCAATTCGTTTCCCCCTTCGGCGCATAGGTATTCCATTTGGAATTCATTAGCGTGGTCTCGCGCGATGGAAGATCTTCGACGCTTGGTTTCCTTTTTTCCTTTTCTTTTGTTATCGATCGTGTGGAATTTTTTAAACTATTTGTGCATCAACGGAGAAAATATTTACAGCGATAGTAAAATCTGATTTGTGTATCTGGTATTTTAGATCTGTAAATGAAACTTTTAGAAGAACTGCTTTCTGTTACTGATTAAGTTCTAAGTGTCTAACACTATACGCATACATGTATAAAAATATATTAACATCAAATATTTTATATAACTATCAATCGTGATTTTTAATAGACTCGCATGAGTATAAAATTGATAATACTGTAAAATGGTGCGTTAAAGAGTCATTGATCACTATTGCCTGAAACATTGACGACTTGTGACAAATTATTTGGCGATGTAGCGTGAATGTTACTTTGAGATTCAAATATCACTCCACAGTCTGAATTAAAGATCCTGTCGTGTATTTACCGAGCCTTTTCACACATTTACGCTACAAATGAAATCAACTCGACGAAACTTAACCCTCTGAATGCGCGAATCTATTTTTCCACGTCTTATGGATCCTTCGCATTTTAAACATATTTGTACTACAAACCCTCTCCATTCACGAGAGTTAAAATCGACCGTGCTAAAATTAACCATATCTCATAAATTTTTCATACTTTCCCGAGGAAGCTTCTGAATTAAGAACTGACCTGGTTAACAGATTAACAGAATTGACGCGAAGATTGAATACGTATGTACAAACTGACTTAACAAAGATAGTAAACTCTCGATTGGTATCGTTGGGTTTTATGCGACGCACGCTCAAAAATTGTTAGAATTCAAAATGTCTCTAAAAATATCGGAAAGTTTCTTTCTAAATTGCTAAATCAACCATGATCTTGGAGAATGAAATTTCTTCGAGCCTCTTTGACTCACTGCACCATCTTTTCTCGCCGTTTATGTCGATACTTTGAATGTTAGATTTGAACGACGAAAATTCAATTCTAATTTGAATAATATAATTCCGGCCTTGCTATTCAAAATTTGATAAAAATAGTAAAAGAAAACAATCATACGACGGGTTTCAAGGGGTTTAATCTTCGATAAAGTTCTGATCAGAAGTGAATGGAAATGTTCATTTTCAGCAATTTTCCTCGGAACAAAAACGTACCCTTTTGTAAAAACTTCGTCACTGAGAAAACGTGAACTCAGAGCTGTCGAAGTAAAGAACGCGTTTTGAAACAGGTGAGACCAGGTGAATTGCAACAGTTTAAAGTGTCGACGATTTTTTATCACTCGACGCCTCGAGTTACTCGTGACTTTCACGAAACTTATTAATACAATTAAGCAGGGATTAAACTAGTTGAGCGCGAGTGTCTCAAAGGGGAGGAGGCGCTATGACCTATCGAACGTCATAAAAGCTAAGGAAAATTACGTTACCGACTCTCTTTGAGGGAAAGATTTAACATTTAGCATCAATCGAACGATCAACGTCACGATCTCGTGCAAAGTGGCGAAGTTAATGATAGATTTAACGTGATTATGACACGTCAACTATCCCGGTGCCTTACTGTCCATTTAACTACGCTAATTAGCTCGCGAAATTAGATTACTACATGGTCCCCCGTGTCCGGGATGCGTTCGCACACTCGCGAAATACACTGCGAACTTATGTTCTGTTATACAGGGTGGCCACTGAAGAACTGAGCGGCCACTTTGAAAAAGTCGCAACTTGTTCATTTTCAAAATGGTGGTCATTTGAGGGATGTTGTCTTTCACGCATAATACTGAAAAAAAAAATCCATTGATTGTGTTTCCAAATAAAGCAATAAAGAATTTTCAAGGCACGTGTTTGTAAAAGTTATTTTTGTTTCGTATCGTTCAGCCGGTATCGCATAATGTATTATACACGACGGTGCGTTGCATTTTCATTCGCGGAACGGCGGAGATGTCAAACGATTAAGGGAATGGAGCAGCTTTTACCGGGGAATAATCCGATTTTTTCTGAAGAGAAATCGCTAATGAACGCGCTCTTACGACGACGTTGCGTCAGAGAAACCGTGGATGCGCGGCTTTTCAAAGGAGTAACGAATGCAACGTTAATGAAGAAGAAGTTAAAGGACGTCCGGATTTTTATTGCTGGTAATTCGAGAGTGATCTCGAGATTGTTGATTATAATCAAAGGGGCGATCTTTTAGAGCTAAATTAACAGAGAAGATTAATTATTTAATTTAATCGAGTACGTTACAGCAAGTATACATGTAGAAGTATGTTACAATTGAATGTACGCTATAATTTGTTAATCGAAAGTATGCAGCCAACAAAATTATAATATTTAATTGTTCAACTGCTTGCAGTAGTAATTAATATGCGCACGGAATAGTTTATTAAATGTTCTTTAAACTCAATTACCTGACTATTACCTAAATTGTGGAAGAACAGATTGATTCGTTGCTAAATAATCGGATTGTTAATCACATTACTGTTAATATGCGTAGATAGTAAAATGTAATGCTATCGAGTTGATAATACGTAACTAAGGGGATAAAAGAATAAATCGATAAATGAAGGACAAACTTTCTTTAAATAAGAGTTTTCCATTTGTATTCGTATTCCAGATATATTCACAATGTTTCTAAATTTTAATTTTAACCGTAAATTCTTCAAAAAATTCATCTGAAATCCTCATTTTGAAGAATCTAGTCAAAAGGAAAATCGTTCTTCGTTAATGTCTCCAAATTCGAAGTATCAGCATCAGTGTCAAGTTTTTATAAGAAACTTGAAAAAAGAATTTAAAGAATGTAATGCTAAATTGAAAACTTGAAAGCAAAATGTGGCGAACGAAATTTCTTTAAAAGCGAAAAAAAAGTTGTCAAACTCTTTCCACACAGAAACCAAAAACTGTTCCATTCTCAAGCCAGTTCGCGTTAAAATATTATACATCAAACTGAACATCTAATAACATTTGCGAAACAATATCTTAATACGTTCGTTTAAAATTTTGCTAAACCTTTTGTCGCGCGTCGACCGAAGCTGCGAAACGATTTCTTTCAACTAATGAACACCGCGAAATAATATCTTTGCCGAAACAAATTCAAGAAAATCAATTTAGCAGACAGCAGGATCCAACGATAAGAGAATGTCTCTCAACCAAAAGGCCACGAGACTTACCAAGGAGGAGCAAAAAAATTTCGCGAACACTTATTTATCGAGCAGTTACCGTTCGTTGGTATTACTTGCTAGATCACCGCCACGTTTCCACGATTACCTTAGGTGGAATAACGTTAGGCAGATAGATCCTCGTCGCGTTTCACCGCCCTAATTGGCCCATACGGAATGAAATTAAACGAATATCAGAAGACGAAAGGTAAAGGTTACATCGACCCGGTCCCGGGTCCCGGAGGAGGTTGCGCGATAATCGTGAAACTTCCTCCGCGTCGATATATGTATACCACCGCCGGGAAGCTGTGCTTGTCAGATCAGCGAAGTTATATTTACTTCGAGTTTCAGGATACACTTGTAAATCCATATATACGATCTCAATAATGCACTCGATAAGCTATTACTGTCGCTCCATCCTCGCGTCTCTCCTCCTCTTAATCCTCCGTTATCGATTTTCAGTCCCTCTCGGTTTAATTTCATACAATTAACGAGCCGAAAGATGCAACGACGGCGACGACCATGTTCCTATTCAATTATGTATTCTTCTTAACTTATAATGTATGTTGATCATCACTGAGAATATAAATACAAATACATTACAAATATTTAGAATCTTTTTTTTATAATTTGATTGTTGAAAGATTGATAAAAGAAGCATAGCTATTCATTTTATAAATATATTTATAAATATTTAGAATCTTTTTTCATTCGTTTCTATCGTTGTCCCCAATTCCCTCATCTCGCATTTAGAACAAATATCTCTCTCGTTTGCAAACAATGAAAGAACAAATATACGATGGAAACGATCGATTGTCGCGCTTCAAATTTTCCAAATAAATAAAATCACCTATGACGAGTACCCTCATGTAGAATTAAAGCTTCCTGTTTTCTACGTCAATTTCAACGTCACAAATAGAGAATAGATAAATATACATAATTCGTCTATGCCTGTTTTTCAGTAAAAATTAATATCAATTTGGTTAAAAGTATTGTTTTGTAATTGAACATAATAAAGAAAAGACATGATTTACCTATTTGAGTGTTTAAAAAACAATGTCCTTTATCACCTACTAACATTATATTACGTAACATTAGTTTCTAAATTTCATATGAAATTTCTTCTTATTTTCGGGCTAAGCTAGTTTTATTTATCTAAAACACTAGGTAGTGGAGAAAATGAATGAATTCCAGTTGTATAAATTGCTCCTCAGCAAGTTCAAATAAACAGAGTTCTTTTGTGAAAGAAGAATTGCTTACTAATTGGGAGAAATTGTCTATTTATTGTAAAGAAATACTTCTAATCTTGGTGTGTTTCTTTGAACACATCGTTATTAATAAACTGTAACAAATCCTGTTACAGTTTACTCCTACTCCTATAATACATGGTCCCAATCTACTCGTCTTATTTCTAATATTTTCTCTATATTCTACACTTCATCTTAGCATGTAATTTAATTTATTACATTCCTTTGAATATGGTCACTATTAATTAATAGATCCTATGGGAAGTCCAACACCCCCAAAACATGGTCCCAAATCAGTCTACTCCTATCTACATTCTTACATATGTACTATATACCATGTTCTATACTCCATCTTAGTATGTAACTTAATTTATCACACACCTTTGAACATGGTCAGTATTAATAAACCATAACAGATCTTGTTCTGTGGGAGGTCCAACTCCCACCAAACATGGTCCCAAATCAGTCTACTCCTATCTACATTCTTACATACGTGCTATATTATACCATGTTCTACACTCCACCTTAGCATGTAACTTAATTTATCACACTCCTTTGAACATGGTCAGTATTAATAAACCATAACAGATCTTGTTCTGTGGGAGGTCCAACTCCCACCAAACATGGTCCCAAATCAATCTACTCATCTCACTCCTGCTAATCTTTTCTCTATCCACCTTAATGCAAATACAGGTTGATCTTACACGAACATAATTATTACGAAGCTACATATATTCCATAGAAAATCAAGTACCAGTCTGCTGGTACTGCAATTTACCAGCGTTAATTGGTTTCTGATAGATCAGACTGTGCGATAAAATCGCCCCGCAGATTAATTATTTAGATATGAGAGGATCATGGGAAATAATCTGCTTCACTGCGATAAAAGTTGTAAACTCGGAATGATTTTATCGGAATATTAGAGATACTAATCGTTTGATGAATTTGTTTCTGGTGAATTCTGAAATTTTGGACTCTGCACGTAGTCAGAAAGCAGCTTTGATGGTCTTTCGCCAGTGAGTCCATAAAGTGGCAAAATGGCGCGCTGGTTGCAGAGGATCATGTTGCTCTTGGAGGTTGGTCAGATTATTACTTTTGACGTGGTTCAAATGATTTGTAATGTGCAGGAGAATATTGTTGGAAATTCAGAGGATAAATTTAACTGAGTAGAATAGAATAACTAATGTGTACAATATGTGCATATACGTTAAATATTCATTACAGATCACTTTATCGCTTTATTTTTACACTTCTCAAATTGGTAATCATTCAATTTAACAATCACTAATTAAGTGTTATACCTCTTCAAAAATTCTCTCAGATACTAAATTGAAAATAACAAAAATCCTTATTCTTCTCGCTGTGTAAATTGTATTTAATTAAATGTGTAAATTCAGACTGCAATAAATGCATCATGCACGATCACTAAATTCACAACTAAAAATTATATTACACTTTAAGAAACCTAAATGACCATTTGCAATAACACTGAGAATATTAACACTGAGATCTTCAAAATTCCTTGCTACGATAAACAAGATTCCCCTTGCTGGTAAATTTAGAATGAAATTTAAAAGATTTAAATTTAAAAAAATAAGGCGTCGTCCATCTGAGATGGAGATACGAAACAGAAGATATGCAAGATTAGGTTACTTCATCCAGCGTCAGAGCAGAATGTTCCGAATGAACGCATCAAAGTTTAATAAATTCCGAAACACTCTGGTTCCTAGGTCTCCCGTAGCACGGGAGTATATAGAACGAAGAGACGAGAAATAAAAATCTTATTGCAACTGTATTACGTAGTTGATAACGTGCCAGGCGAAACAGGATCTCGTAAAGCAAGAAGTCGTAAAACTGGTGAAGCCAGCTTCGAAATGGAGCCAGAACGGAGACTACCGATGGAATGAACGTAAGAGCGCGACGCAGAGTGAATGAATATTAATTTAATAAACGGTGAATATCGTGGAGGAGGATGATTATCCTCGATCTCGGGGATTCTCGGAGTAACCTGGATCCTAAGTAATTACATTAAAATTATTATCGGATGTAAATTAACCACGGTACGTCTTCTTGCAATTGTTAACGTAGTAATATCGTAGTAATGACGGCAATGTGTTGCATCAACTCTCTCTTCTAGCGCAAGACGTGATGATTCCAATCAAGTGATGATTGATGATTCCGTCGTATTACTTTCAAATTTAAAAAACTTCCCGATGAAAAACGAATAGAATTCAGAATATACAGGAATTAATGGTGACAAAACGTCCAGATAGTTAAGATGAGTCGAGAATTTTTTTTATTTGAAAGCTCATTCGCGAGAGCAACATCGAGTATGAAAATTCGTGAAATTGAATTGTTAAGTGAATTACTGTACAAGAAACTTTTCGTTCACTTTTTCTATTTAGAATAAATTCCTGTCAAGCAAACTGTCTAGATGTTTGGTAAATTTTCAAAGACGCACTTAGTACATTTAATATATTTAAAGTTACTATAATTACAAACTTGACGTGCACTTAAATGATTATCATGACTGCGAATAATTATAACAACCATTTATACGCGATATTAATTATCGATTATAATTATATTTGTAGCTAAATTCGTGCTTATGGTAATGGTTTGAATATATTAAATGAAACATACTGAATATATTCAGTTCATAATTCATGAGATATACTAAACGTACGAATAGGAGTTCAAAGCGTATACTGATAGAGTGGAATTCCATTTGCTTAAACTCTTCTTACGAATATTAATGAAACGAATAAGAAGATACGAACGGAATTGTAAACGATGCGTAAGTTGATCTCGTTTAATGAGAAAATTCCATGGAGATGATCGTAAAGATTGAACGACGCTTGGGAAATTATTATATACTTCCAAGGTAGATTATTAGCGTGCAAGATGAAGCTTGTATCTGATTCAACGAAGCCAATCTGTACGCGTCAATAAGTGAGATACTTTGAACAATTCATTACTTTAACGAAGTTCAGTTGGCCTGCTTCATTACAAGATTACCCGAGATGAAGATCTACCTGATCTTGGGCAAACTCCCCACAGACAGCTTGAACACGTATAACATTTAATTAACACTCTGATTCCCATAATTTCGTAAATTTTGTGTTTCAGAGAGTTTTTTTGACAGTGAAAATGAAATACATTGAAGATAAATGCGCAAAGTCGCATAATTTGAAACTTCATCGCGAAATTAATGTTTGACGAGAAACTGAACTTCATAAACGGAATCTTGCTTGTGTATAGATAGAGTGATTTTTCGATTATTAATATTAAAAGATATAAAATGTAACAAACATAATTAATAGTGTGATTTTTACATTTTCATCAGATCTGAAACATAAGAGGCAAAGGTACGAGTTCCATTGGTAAAATTTGTATTAATTTTATATTTATTTTCAATTGGTAAAACTTATATTAATTTTATCCATGAATCTCAAACTTCGTTTTATCAGACGTTAAACTCAAAGAAAAACTGTAAAAAAGAATATTATGTTAACTTGAAGTCCGTCGGAGGAACAACCATTATCCTATTTGTAACATTAAATTTCTGTCAAACTTTTAATGCAGTTCAATATGAACTGAAACTTAAAAGATATCGCTCGTAAACGCCGGGGAAGGAACTTTAATCTCTACCTGCAATATTTTCACCTTTCATTAAACTTTTAATATATTCGAAATAGCGCGTAACCTCACAGGGGTCACGCTGCGTCGATTAAAAATATATCAAGATGAAATATAAACGCTCGCAATCTCGTATTTAAATTTTTCGATTCCCTTTCTATTTACAGTTATCAATTTTACAGCTGAGCGATTTTCACGCCCGAAACTGGCTGAAACTTCAAACACGCTGTGTCAATTGAAAACGTCGAAAAACAAATAGGAAACGACGATTTATTATTCTCACATTGACTATAAATTTCGATAGGATATGTTCAAAGTAACTCGTTCGTTGTGATTAATTTATATTCAAGCAACAACGAAGCGAATTTTAATTTAAAAACAAAGGAAATGGCAAATCAAGAATAAAGGAAATGAAACGTTTCCAACGTAACTTAAAACCGTGCCAATATCTCTCGACATCGTTCTCTGCTCTCCAAAAAAGTACATATCTTTTGCCACTCGGCATTTCTCGTCAGATTTTCAACGTGAATTGGAAACATCGCTTGGTCGCAAGCGAGTCGCTTAGTCCGAAAAAAAAATCGCGGAGAAAAATTGTCGAAACGTCGGAACTATCTGTTAAACGAGAGGAGATCCGCGTCACCGGCAGCTCCGAGCCGATAAATACGCGTGCAAAAGCTTGGATAGAGACGCCGCGGAAAGCTGCGACGCGCAACATTCGCCTCAAAGCGACAGGATTTATATCGTGCCCGTGGTTCGATTCTACATCGGAAGCGATTCTAATAAGAATTCCTGATCGAGCTCGCCGAAAAGGAGTGCACATTCGAGACCGATCAGCCTCAGAAGAGTGTCTGAGAAGTTTTAGAAACGTCCCTGGAAATCTTTTGACACGTATTTTCTATCTTATACTTTCGTTTTATTCCACGAGATGTTGTAGAATTTTTTTTTTCCTTTTTTTCTTTTGTTACGAAATATTTAGTTTTATTATCGGTATTACTGTGGAATGAAATTGAGAAATTTAATATTGCACGTGTGTAAATTGCGAGCAGACTGTGGATGTTTGTGGATGTTTGTGGAGAAGCTCAAAGGTTCCAGAAATCTGCAAAATGTATGCAATGATTGCTCGATATTTAATTTTGTTAAATGTTGTTTGTTAAAAGTAGGAGGTACAGTGTAATATTATTTAGAGACATTCAAGTTCCATATTTGTAAAATTTGTGTTTCGTTTTAGTAAGGGAATTTTCACACCCAAGTTCACGAAATTCAGATTATTATTTTTGCAGTAATTGTTAATTGAAACTTCAACTTACTGGAAACATGGAATTTCAACGAAATTGATATTGATTTTTGCCAAACATATACCCGCTTATTTTCATTCCAAAATGTTAAACACAATCGGTATTAATTATGATGCATTCAAATGCGTATCATCTTACCCAAATATTTGACAGGAAATTAATTAGCATCGTGTTGATTGTCTGTTTTCGCAAGAACGAAATATCAGACGAAAACTCGACTGTTACTTCTAAAAAAAAGTTATTATTCGTTCGTCGGTATCAATCGATAATACCAAGTCTAGAATTATTTATGAGTTTCGTTGCATCGAACACGCTATGATTTGTCAATTCACCTCAAAACCACAACGCAGATTTCAACACGACCTGTGGAAGAGTGTAGCTTGAATAACGAAGTACACCTCGATCCTCCACACCACTATCGATTCGCGTTGCAAACGAGAGCAAATATCTACCACGAAAAAGAAAAAAAAAAAGAGAGAAAAGAACACGAGAGAAAACAAGAAAGAATATCATTGCACGAGAGAGTCAAAGTTCTATCGATAATAAGCACCCAGATATATTCCCACTGATTTCGCGCTTTCTTTAAAAAAAAAATAATACGAACTCCGACTTCGATGTTCGACTTTCCTTGTGAAATTGAAACAAAAAAAAAATCAAACGGAGATGCAGGAACGAGAAAGTTTCGTCGAATCGTGAAACGCTAATAGTGGAAAGATGGAGAGAAAATGAAGGGGCTAAAAATTTGTTAAAAATTTTGCGGTCTTACGAAGGTACTTTTCTTTTATCGCTGAAAGTGATTTTAGCGGGGCTCTTCAGATGCAACGCTGATGCAACGAAAATTAGCGATTGGTTGATTTGGGTCACGTGATTCGCGAGGGGGCGTGGACCTCGAGTAGGAGTGGTGTTGTCTGGTACTGAGCGATCATGCCAGTAATTTGTTTTGTGTCGATTCAAATGTTTGCATATCAATAAAATCTTATGGCAAAAATGTCGTCTTCATTTCCTAGTCGAAACAGTGACGAACCGTACTGGGGTACAAGTCGTGCAGTTTTCTTTTCTTTGCGTTTCTTTCATAACTCGGTGGTTCGACGCCACGCGTAATATTTAGATCGCTAGTTGGCAGAGCTAGTTCGTTTAAACCTAGCCCCTGGCACATTGGCTAATGTTAGAAAAATCCATACGGAACGTCAGGACGATCCAGAAGGTTACATGTCCCTCCTCCGTGACCCTCCGACCCTTCCTTCCACATCATTCTCGTTCGTTTTCCCATTCTTCGTTGACTCACCACCCTCGTTCTTTGCTCCGGACAAGCCCCTTCTCTCGTTACCTTCCTCGACTTATGCTTCAATTTATGCTACCCTTTCTCCTCCTCCGCATCTCTCATCCGTATCGTGACTCTTCGTTTCCTTCTTTTTTTTCCTTTGTAACGTAGTTATTGCTTTATACCGGGATGATTGATTTCATCTACTGCATAGAAACATTTGAGACGGTATTCTGTTTGTATATCGACAATTTATATTTACAAGGAACTATACAAAAATATATTAAAATTCTCAATTTTATTAATAAATCTATTTTAATTCTCTAGATTAAATATTTGACACTATAATTTTATTCTCCCGGTCTGATTATTTCTTCCTTCTTCACTCGTTTCCCCTATTAACAGTTCCTTATCTATGTATTCTTTAATAGCGTCTCCGTAATTTCGCACCATTGCAATAAATTCGCAAATACGCGTCTCTCCATTTTACTTCTTTGACCTTACTTCAGGAAATGTTGAGAATCAAATTATCCCTCTCATCAGTTAACCCATCTCTTTTATCCTTTGTGAATTAAAAATTGCTCTCCATTGACAATAATACTACCACGTAAATAAATTATATTTAAAACTCTCGTTGATAAATGCCATTTACTTTTCAATAATTTCCCTTCTGCGAAATTACGACAGATTCGATAATTTTATCTCGTTTCACTGATCCCAATTCATTCTCAGCCCAATTACGTCTCTGCTTTATTTATTAATCCCTTTGTGACAATCGTTCTCTAGATTTGCCACGAAATTCAAGTCAAAGGTTGTCCTGTTCCTTTCTTCATCCCTCTTTGGATAACCTGCTCATTCCTTTGTTAAGCAATTAAAAGTTAAATTGCCTCTGTGCCTTGGCAGTTTCCTCTCGTTGGAAAGATTCGAAGCAGCAGCTGAATTTCGATAATTTCGACATTTTGAATTTTGCTCGGGCTTGTCACTTGGCGCCTCCGTTGAAAAATATATCGTCGGAGTTTGCAACTGTTGATAATACAGGGTGTTCAAAAGTCCTCCACTTATTTTTCCTGAAAATAATATTCAAAGTTCAAACTTGTGTATTACGACAAATTATTATGCGTTGCAACTTAATCTAAGATATAACTGTTAATATATATTGACTACTTGAAATAATAATAATTTTCTTCTCTTGCTCAATGATTACCTTTTTCGTGCTAAATTTTAATCACAATAAGTATAATATAATGAAGAACTATTTTTAAATGGAGAATATTAAGGTATACTTATCTAACAAAATTACGATGTAAATGTTTATTTAATATTGTACTTGTATAAAATTCATTCATTGTAAAAGACAATTTATGTAATTGAGAAAGATTTGTTAAAATGTCCAATTCTCAAAATGCAAAATTTGTTGTTTCACGCCCACGCTTCAACCTTTGCTCAAAGGCTTATAATAAAACTTTCATAGCAAGGTCTTCTTCCGGTGTGAAACATTCCGCACCCTCGTTGTTAAAGGATTTTCCTTGATTTAAATTTTCACCGTGCGTTAGTCTTTGCAATAACGCGTTCCAATATTTGTAAAGGAGAATTTTCCGCCAAAGTTGAACAAGTTATCCACTTTGAACTCCAACAGCACGTAAATCCTTCGGTCGAAGTAAATTTCAGCGCAGATAAATATCGCGGTCAAATTTCGATTGTTCGTTAGAACGCGATTTAAATTAAAAAGACTTCGTTCGTTTGTTAGTCCCTCAAAGTTTCAAAGTGAAATCAGCGATCAAATTCGAATTTTTCACTCGAGATTTGACAACAATTGCCAATAACTTGAGATGACAGTAATGTCAACTTTCAATCGAAGTAACAGCGAAAACTTATTTCTCGTAATATCTCCAAATAATTTTCTCCGTGTCCCGATTTACTTTTTCTCTTCTTCTTCTTCTTTTTAAATTAAAATCGTGACGGAATTTTTAACACTTCCTTGGAAAGTAATCTACTATGTTACCAATCAAAACAGGCTTAGGGGGAGATTTGGCATCGTTCCATGGCCACGACATCCTCCGAATGAAGAAGAAGAAACTTTGCGAGGCAGAAACTGTCGGCCGCGACATCAACCTTTTACCATGCAATAAAAACCCACCGTCTGGAAATTAGTTCTCGCAAGATATCTCCCTAACCGCGCTCATCGAGTAAATTTTTAACGACGTTTCATGCTTCTACAAATTATTCCATCCACCTCGACTGTATCAGAATAATTACACTCGTTCTACCTTGTTTCTGTGAGATTCTATGCAAATATTCCGCGTAGGAAGTGCATAGAAATTCGTGGCATTGTGCACGACAGACACGGTGTATTAATTAAGCAAATAATTAATAGGTTGCAAACACGGAGCTCTATCTTGAAAAGGTAACAAAAGTTTTGCCTCAGTCTTTATAATTTGAAAATAATTACTTGTTTCGCGCAACGAGATTAGCGCAAAGAAATTTGTAAAATTAAAATTAGGCAATCTTGTATTTCGGCAATTTCGTTCGTTAACTCTGCATTTTAAGGAACAAAGTCCCTCGTTGTTTACAGAACAATCGATATTTTCGATCTCGTAAAAAGAGATCTTTCAGTTTCAAGAGTGCTCGTATAAATCAGACACGCTATGTACTCGTTAATGCTTGATTCATGAGATCCTTTGTAATGCCTGCGAAAAGAGAAACTGGATTTACCGCAGCATCGGCAACGTTAATATAAATCTATCAAAATTAAATGTGTTGCGCACAATATTTGATTTATAATCTGCTTTGTATTATTTCCCACAATATTACGTATGAAATATATACGAAACATTTTATTTAGAACTTAAACGTATTTCCATTATTCCTTCCCTCGAAACCGAACAGATTTGCCCTGTGAACATTGAACACTTTTTCCAATGATGAACAATTCTGGAGATAATTGCATTTATAGATCGAAATGATACGTGTATCTAGAATTGGATGATTTGGTCAGAAATTAAGAGAGCCTCAAGGTATGAGTGCTTGATATTTAAAAGCTCAATGCTCGTAAAATATTTATAGATAACTATAAAAAAAAATCGCTTAAAATTGAACACCCTGTACACGCATGAGGACTCGGTCCTCGTTCCTGTAGCCACGTATTGTCCCTTCTATTCCCAGTGCAGCAATTTTTCGCATTACCTACCTCACGGTTACTTTATTTTTCTCAGTCATGCACGTCCCAACGCGACGACCAACGATTTCCTTTTTTTTTTCTTTTTCTTCCTCTTTTTTCCTCCCTCTACTACATTTTCACCCGCAAGTGCAACGCTTCAATTCCGACTACATCGTCGTTGCACCCTTTCCTGAATACGCACCACTATGTCTTTTTTTTTTTTTTCTTGCAACAGCTCTATCGACGTTTCTTCGATATTTCTCTCTTCATCGAACTTTTAAAGGAAAATAATTTGTTCGTTCTCATTTGCTCATTTAGTTCAGTCTCGCGTCTCGCCCTTTCTACTTTGTAAAATCCAACCCTCCGTTCTTTTCAGTTCATATCCATCTCGTTTTACATTCCTTGACCAACTATCGATCCATCTTAGCCTCTCAGTTTTACATCCCTTCTGTGCTCTGCCTGTATTCATTTGTGACCTGTCCCTTTTTCTCGCGATTTTCAATGGACATCTCTCTGAAGTTTATAATTGGAGCAAGAACAGTGTGAAGTAATTAATCAACTAATATCGGTGAAGTTAACGTTAATTTCAATGTGTTTTCGTAATTTGACATTGAAAAGTTTCAAAGATCATATCAAAACATTTCTTTTCAATTTCACATTAAAATAGTCTGTAGCGGCCTAGGATTCCTCAACTACGAGTTTCGAACACTGACACAAGTGGCTGTGCGCCTGGCGTCGAGGTCGTGTCCTACCGATCTTCGATGTTAAGCAAGCAGAGTGTGCGGAACCTCGCTAGGATCGGTGGTGATCGGAGACCAGCCTAGCGGATAGTTAAAATAACAAGCATTCTGGGGTAAGGAGTCGCTGCCATCAGCCCCACTGACGAGTCTAGGCAGTGACTCTCTGAGACACACAAAACGCGTAAACGCAATTCTCTCTCTCTTTCTCACGACCCCAAAGTCCATTCGTCCTTCCAACATCCTCACCTTCCTTTTCAACTTGACTTAATTCTGGTATCTTCGATCCTCATCCCGTTCTTAATTTTAAATCTCTAAACGTCGACTCAGTCTTAAAATCCACGAAATTTGATAATGCCTTCCTAACCTCGAAATAAAACTAAGACACAGAAAAGAACACACTAAGCGTGTTTCTGTTAATTCTCAAGTAGTCCATTCGATCAACGTTCGAGGGTATTTGCGAGATACTTGAGTCTGTCGCTAACTCGGGCTGTTTTTTAGACCGAAGGAGAAAGAATGATCAATGGGGTGAGTGAGAGAGGGAGAAGGAGGCAAGACGGGATTATGTGGGTTGGTAGAGATTGAGGTGGGCTGAGGAACTGACACGAGGAAGAAACGAAACGAGGTGAAGAAGGTGAAAACTGAGAGTAAAAGTGAACGACGGAGGGAGACGGAAGATAGGGTGGCTCTGAATTTGGAGCACAGGCTCCGGTTGCTGAGAAATTTCGAACAATATTATCCGAACCAATCGAAATTCCATCCCTTCGGGCTTCTTCCTCGGAGTTTTCGTTCCCGCCGAAGGAAATATCGAAGTTTTATACCACGTTTATATTTCGTTTAGCGGATGATCGAACGTCGAGAGTTTAGAAAATTAAACTCTGCCGTTATTTTCAAATTTGCGTTAAATTCACATCTCACCCCGACGAATCGAATTTGTACAACGCATGCAACATATTCATGAATGAATTCATACTGCACGAATGAATTCATACAACACGCATAATATTATATATTCATAAGTTCCTACGAGCGTTTGAATACTTTCATGATCTAAACTAATCTTGCGGACGAGATCCTATGGTTATCTTCGCTGTGATGAAACCATCTCGTTTTTGTAACTTTTACGCATATTTTTAGATTTATTTCGAAGTCAGGTCTCGCTATGATCGTAATGAATTCACATAGGTATAATATATTCAGATAAATTCAAGTACAAATGTTGCTATAACTCTACATGTACAATCTACATAGCGAACTTGACCCTGTTATCACCATCACTATAGCAAAATCGTCGTATAACTTGTGCAAATATATATTCTTAACTTTGTTTCAAAGTCAGGTCATCGCTGCAATCTTATCACTATCATACCTCTGTAAGAAAATTATCTTGTAACTTTCACAAATATATACTTATTCCTAACTTTGATCTCATTACAATAAACTTATCATAAAGAATTTTTACAGATATTCGAAGTTCATCTTGTAACTTCCGCAAGTGTATATTCTCAACTTTGTTTCAAAATCAGATCTCACTACAACCTTAATAAATTTGTAAAGAGTTTTCATGGATATTCGAATACTTTGACCAAAGTTGATTTTATCACTATAGCAAAAGTCATATTGCAACCTTTCATAAATATATATCCTCGACTTTGTTTCAAAATCAGGCCTCAACTACAACCTCAATAAATTCGTCATTAGAAAAAATAGACATTTGAATGTACCATCGTGACCAACTAATCTTCAGAGTGAGCTTGATCCTGTCACTACCACGCCGCTATAATACATAAAACCGCCTCATTCTTTGTGCCTCGCACAGCCTCCTTTCGCTACACGTCGCTGGGGCGTCCCGACCCAACCCCCATCTTCCTCTCTCCCTCGCCCTCAACCCCTGTTTCTCCCGTCACGCACCCCCACCCCTTTTAGCGGGCCTAGCGCTCGATCCTGCGTGCATTCCCCTCGGT
>KQ435830.1:602859-621008 GCA_001276565.1 Melipona quadrifasciata | reverse complement strand
AGTTGCGTTTCAGTGAGACGAATCGTACTGGAGTACAGTCGTGCAGTTTTATGTACTATGCAGTTTCAAAACGTACTTACACACTATTTGTATTTATAATTATGTACATTCAATTTTATATCACACGGCTACGAGAATCGAACAGTACGAAGTCGACGAGCATAACTTCGAATTTTTCAATAGATTTTTCAATAGATTTTCACACAGTGAATTCTTCGAAAACCTATAAATTACATTCAGAATGCTCGAAACGTCGGAAGTTTGTTAAAGTTCGCGAAACCTCGGGTGGGTTGCTAGTTGGAGAACTACGAAAGTTACAGAAGTACGATGGTGGGAAAGTTTCCAATCGAAAAATACTTGATCCTTTCACGCTGATTAACAGGATTAATCGAGAAATACTACAGGCTTTTACGCTGATTTATAGGATTAATCGTACGTAACATATAAAGTCAGAGAATCTTCTCTCTGAGCTGAAAAAAATTTCTCAGATACTTGGATTACATCCTCCACCATCGACCTCGAATCTTGGTGGGAAATTTCACGGTCCTATGAATTTAAACGACGTGTGAAAATGGTTGACGTACGTGTTATTCTGGATCTCGTGGAACGTGCAGCGATGCGCGCGTCGAATCGATAGTTTCAAACTTTTATTGTTACGCGAATTTGAAACTTTCGATTTTAATTTTACTCGTAATAACCGCGCGGTTATTCGAAGTTTTATTACGTGCAAGTACATATGTACGCGCACCTCGTGCGTTCAATTTGAACGAAGCTTTTCATCGTGCGTTGCGAATGCAGTTTCTGTAATTTCAAACAAAAATGTGGAGTATGTAGAATCGAAATGAGGTACGCGAATTTCTCTTCCGGTATTGTAGAACTAGAGGTTATTAAAGAGAATACAGTATGAACGTGAAATTGCAGATATGAGAGAGAATGGCATACAACGCGTGTATGTTAAAAATTAATCATCTGTTATTAATTGCTAGTAAATATACTACACATATGTATATACAGCGCCGTGTCAGAATAAAATGAACGTGATCTACCGTAAAGAATTCAATATGAAGAAACACATGCGACGAGAATATACAAGAGAAAAAAGTATATAGAAATATAAAAATTAGTAATTGCAAGAAGAATTAAAACTTGTTGTTACCAGATTTGATAATTTAAGAGGCATAATTTAATTACATTAAATATCAAATAGAATTCAGAAATTACATAAAATGAAAGATCTAGAAATTAAATATAGGTACAACTTAACTCCTTTTTTTTTGTACGTTCATTTTACTCAGACATGGCATTGTGCATTTTTTTATCTTCTTGCGATTTTAATAACGATAATTTTAATAATGTTTGCGTTGCAAAAAAAAAAATATTCTCTTATATCATATTACAATATTCAATTTCACCACGTTCCTTAAACCAGATCATCAGTCAACCCTGTCAATAACGTACCGACCCAAGCCTCACAGAGACCAATTACCACGAGCAGAAAAGCTAGCATGACCCATAACCAAACCCTGAAACATTCTCCAGTCTCCAGGTAACTCTCTTTCTAAAGATTCTTCGTCTCGCGTATCTATTATTTGTGCAGAAAATCCGAAAAAAAAAGTTTGTCACTACCACACGATCTCGGGATAAATCCTGGAACTGTTCACAGAAGATGAAGACACGGATCGGGAAATAAATCGTCGATCTTTAACACGCGGCGATCTTCGATGTGACGTAACATAAGTCTACATAAGCATTAGCGTTGCACCTGAAGAGGCCCGATTTTCTGGGTTAGTTACCCCCGCTAAAATCACTTTCAGTGATAAAAAAGGACGTAAAGAATCCGCCTGAATCCCAAACTCTCGCCAAACTCTTCGAAACACGCGCGTTCGATCAAATTCAAATCCGAAGAATCCCGCCTCCCCTCCTCTAGTCATCGCCGCTAGATAGCATGGTTGGCCTAATTCCGTTCCCGGCTCTATTCTAGCCCGTGTAATTATACAACGGCGTGGCAGTGACAACGCCTTATTTCCCCCCTGTTGGTTCGAGTCTTCAAACCGGCTTCTCATTATCGATTTCCATTTGCTCCCGAAACAGATGACGAGCGCGGCGAAGCGACGTCCACGATATCGACGACGTTCTCCACGAGCGCGACAATAGGCCACGCGCCGCCGGCCACAAAGGCGCGTCTCGCGAATCGCGCCACCCTCCAGCAACCTCCCCCCGCGGTAATTGCGAGAGGGGGCAAAAGGTCGGCTCGCCAGCTTCTCCAGCTTCTCCGCCAAAGGGACAGAGACGTTGGAAGCCGCGAGAAACTTGTTGCGCGGTTGGTGCTCGAACGTTGGTCCGATCAGACCGGAGGACGAGCAGCGTGCGAAAAGCCCGCAGCCTACTGGGGTGATTCTTCTCTCTCTCTCGTTTCGACAGCAAAGATCGGGGCTACCAGCAGCTGGCTCGCTTGCACGAGCTCTCGATCGACGAGCGGTCGATCGAACTCGATTTGAGGGGACCTGATTGGATTGGTGGCTTTCGTCGACTGCTCCAGGGTTCGCTCCAGCGAAAGAAGCCAGTGGATTGTTCAGGTGAGTGTATAGAAACCGGTAATATATTTTTTTCTTTTTTTCTTTATTTTTTGGTTTTTCAGCACGGTGAAACGTGGAAAAAGCTCCAGCGTCGGTTATTTAATTGAATGTATTGTTCGAGGGAGGTGCTTTTCTGGAGGTTGATGGAATTGGAGGAAGCCAGGCTGATGGATTTTAGGATTTTTGCGGTCGCAGTTGTCGTCAAAAGTGTAGAAGTGTTTTTCTGTTCTTTTTTTCTTTTGGTTTTGGACGATCTGCGAGTGTTGGAATCGAGAGGACTTTTGAATCATTAAAAGCGCGTGGAAATGCTCTTTAACAAAAGATTTAGAACAGCGGAATATTTTAGGAGCTCGTGACAATAACGGATTTTTTTCAATAATTAAAAATGACAAAAAGGTTTAAAAGTAATGGAAATTCTGGGATCGTCAGAGCGACGCATTTCGTATTTCTAGACTTTGGAATTAGTGTAGAGATACTTCTTGACAAAAGATTTCAAATTGTACTCGAATTTCGAAATGATTAAAAACCTGTGAAGATATTCTCTTAACAATAATTTTTCGGGGAATACGAAAAATTCTAGGTTTATTTGAATCGTTCAATGAGACTTTCTGTTCTCGCGGTGTTAAAAATATACAAGTGCATTTTTGACGAAATTAATATGACGACATTAATTGAAATATTTGAATACACTACCGAAATTCAACAATATAAGCATTAAATATGCAATATAATCGATAACTTAATAAATAAGACAAAAAATTGAACTTTCGAACTCTCTTTTTTCATAATTCTTGCAAATATCTCGAGCATAACTAAAACTGATACAAAACTGCACGACTTGTACCCCAGTACGATTCGTCTCACTGAAAGGCCCAGAAGCAACTGTTCTGACTAGGAAATGAAGATGACTTTTTTGCCATAAAATTACAAAACAAATTACTGGCGCGATCGCTCAGTGCCAGACAATGCCACTCCTACTCGAGGTCTACTCCACGCCCCCTCGCGAATCACGTGATCCAAATCAACCAATCGCTAATTTTCGTTGCACCTCAAAAGGCCCGATTTTCTGGGTTACCTCCGCTAAAATCACTTTCATAAAAATATCATATAACAATCCATATTGGTCTCACGTCAAAATCTGAAGCTTCTAACGTTCCAAGTTTCAACAAAATGGTGAAAGGAAGATCGTGCAGCGAGTTTACTGCAAAGAGAAGATTTCAATCTACGAAGTCACAGTATATTATAGTCGCGAAAAAACTCGTGTCTTTACACTATTTCGAATTTTTACAATTTTCGAGAAGAAAGTATCCGTTGGATAACGAGTGAAATCATCTTTTTAGAAAAAAAACGACAGTTAAAGCAGAAGCTTACACTTTGAAACGAGACCAGGTATATCGTTGTATGATCTCTTCTTCTCTTTTATAAAGTTACATCAATTTAAATTATCAACTTTACATTTTTCATTATTGTTGGTACAGCAATGCTCTTCACTGTAGTGAACTCATATAAAGTTCCGATTAATTGCCTCTCTCTCTCTCTCTCTCTCTCTCTCTCTCTCTCTCTGATAATCTAGGTCAATTATCGCATTTTGCAGCAGGTGTTACCGATACTCACGAACTCGGATGTTGGATATTGGATTTTTGATTATCACGATCGAGAGTTTTTGAGAAATGGAGATTTTTTCTAGACTTGTTTGTTGCTTGAAGTTTGCCACGTTGCGTTGAAAATGAACGTAATTTATCACGGAAAGTTTTGAACGTCGGTTCGCTATATATTCGATTGCCTTGGCAAGCACTATGACGCGTCGTGCCACATGTCATAAATCTCTTTTCGATGCAACAAAAGAATTAAGATTCTGTCGCGTGAATTTATATTATTGTACTCGCGGTGAAAAGCAAAAGTGGGACGCTTCTCTTTTCATATAATTTCCAAGAATTTTCCAGCATTAATGTTATACTATTAATAATATTACCTCTTAGCGTCATTAATGGTAATTAATATCCCAAACACCTTCGCGGTATTTCTAATTACTTTATTAAATTATTTCCAGCCAGACAGATTGATCGTTGCAATTTCCAAGAACGGAATTTTAACTAATTTCAATTAATTTAATGTTACGACAATGTAACAATTTTATACAATATTACTTTAACAAAATATCATATTATTTTCCAAGCATAAGGTAGAAAATCAATTTTATTTGTCATCCGAATATTCGACAAACAATGACAATAGAAATTCAAGCTGGAAAATGCAAGTAATTTGTAGTTAAGAGTTGTTGACAACTCCGCGAGAGAGAGAGAGAGAGAGAGAAAGAAGCGATTCGAATAAAACTGAGAGCGCGTTTTATGCATCTGAAGTTCCTGAATATCTTTCAAGCTTCCATTCGCCATGTCTAAGTAATTAATCTCCGGCCGTTTGCTAACTTTCTATTCGATTTCTCGCTGAAGTTCCCTCTCATATAACTTACAAATCATCCGTTCCTGGATATAAACGTAATAAAGAGCAAAACTTTTCCATAGACCTAATTGGAGATTTTCCAACGTGGAGGAAGCTTTACAAGAATGTCCCCCTCGTCTCCAAACAATTAAGTTTACAAAGTTTTAGAATAGAGAATATATTTACGTCCAGCGATCCGCACGGCGTGAGAAGGAAACGAATTTATTAATCGAAACTTTTACTTTTTAAATTACTGATTAATTAAGTTGATCCTCTGAAATAAATTCCATTGTCGGATTCTTACAATTAGTTAAAAATGAATTTCAACATTTGCACGTTTTAGTCAAAGTTTTATATAATATCCGGTTTAACTAAATTATTTGGATCTAAAGTTTTGGTATTTAATTTTGGAATTTCAATATTTTAATTAAAGTTTTATGTAAAATTTCAATATTTTAATGTTTAATCAAAGTTTTGTAGAATATCTGATTTGATTAAATTATTAAAATTTTGGTATTTAATTAAAATACGCCGAATTGTGCTGTTACTAAATTGCGTGGAAAAAATTCTAATGAAAATTTAATTGAATTTGATGCAAAACTGAAGTCCGTTTCAATGTTCAATTGGAAATCAATCGGAACTTGCCAAGGGGTATATTCATAGATAGTCAAATAATAATTCTCTCTCGTGTCACACTATTTACGCCCTGTATATTTATTTGCATATTTGCCCGATTTCTATTTACATATTTCAAGCTCAACCATTTCCTATTTAATTCGGCGAACAAAATCGTACGAATTCCACCACCGCTAGCTCCACCCGCGTTTTCTGCTATTAAAATCCGCACTTATATAACTGTATAAACTTCACTTCATCCTACTCGACTCGTGTACAAGAATTTTCAAGTAATTTTACCCTCAATCGTCAGTGTATAACGTGATTTTCGTTTTAAAATGCGCGAACCTGACATTTTTGGCCGATTCGAATCGTGAAATAACATCTCGTGAACTCTTGTGAATATTTTCGTCGTTTAATTATTATTAATTATTATTAATTTGGAAATTTGAATAGTACATTTTACACGATATATTTTTCTATTTTTCTATAATATCTTACGCTCCTTAAATAATTTTACATTTCCAATTGTTCCTGGTTTCAAAATATACAAACTAGACTTTTTTCACAAGATAATATATATCTGATAAATTTTCAAATAAATTCCTATCTCTTTCCATTCTAATTTACGACTTTATTAATTGAATTACACTTTCCATCGATCCAAAGTTTTTACGACATTGCACACTCGCGTGTCTGAAGAATCTCTATATACCACAATAGTACACATTTACATAAGTATATAAACGATTTTCCCCTATTCAATTCGTTGAACACAGTACTCTGTAAATCCTCAAGTAATCCCGATCTTTTTGCATTACAGTTTCTTATTCGTGTGTTTGATTTTTACCCTATTCAATTTTCATGCGGTATTTCACAAATCCCCAAGTGATCCCATTTCCATTTTACCCTCCATTTATACAAATACAGATTATACAAATATAATTTCTTGCCTGATAAATTTTGAAATAATTTTCTCTTTCACATATATTTCCATTTGTATTACATGTTTAATTTGTAGACTGTCTCTTTAAATTGATTTATTACTATCGGAGAATAGTTAGAAGGCGATTTGTATCGATCGAAAGTCAAACGATTTCTTCCTGATCTCTTACTAGTGTCAGGCGAATTCTCAATTTTATCACTGAAAGTGATTTTAGCGGGGGTAATCCAGAAAATTGGGCCTCTTCAGGTGCAACGCTAATGCAACGAAAATTAGCGATTGGTTGATTTGAGTCACGTGATTCGCGAGGGGGCGTGGAGTAGACCTCGAGTAGGAGTGGCGTTGTCTGGTACTGAGCGATCGCGCCTGTAATTTGTTTTGTATCGAGTCGTCTTCATTTCCTGGTCAGAACAGTTGTTTCTGGGCCTTTCGGTGAGACGAATCGTCGTACTGGGGTACAAGTTGTGCAGTTTTTATCTTACCGATTTCTCTTCTCCTGAGCCGATGAAAAATTGAGGAAGACTCCCTTCCATCAGCTTCAAAGGTTTTGTCAATCACACGGGTTTGTTTGAACACGTTTTGTTTAAATATTTTCGAAAACTTCTCGACTATGGCACACTGTTAGAAATGGCGCTAGAAATGGCGAAGCTTCTTCCACACCGCGAACTGCTCACTTTGTCTGCCGATTTCCCCACCAACGAAATTAGTTTCTACTCTATCCGCACCGTACAATCTTTCTTTAATAACTTTAATAATTTAGTAGTCTTTAATGATTTAAATAATTTTAATGGTCTTATAATTTATATAATTTTAACAATCTTAACAATTTAAACAATTTATATAATTCTAATTCTTTAATAATCAGCTAAAATAACTTAAACTGGAGAGATCTTTCGATCTTTCTTTAATTTGAGCAGTTGAAACTAAACTGGAGAGATTGTTCTGTCGATCGAGAAAATAGTGACATGGGCTGCCAGATAATTAATGAACGAACAAAGCCTTAGTCTTCTCTCTGAGTTTTCTTTTCAAAAACAGCGTGAAATATGTATCGAGGCATTGCTCGAAGTTCACTCCCACGCAAGAATTCTCGATTTCGGATTCTCGAGCTCAACTCCTCTCTATTCGATCGACTTTCGACTCAACAATCCTCTCTTTTTTCACTTTTTCTAAGATCGTAATTCTTCCTTCGATCAACCGTCATTCCTACAATTTCCAAATAATTGGATTGAACAACGTCACTTGTGTGTGCATATGTAGCGTGTACACAATCGCACGATGAATGCAACTGTCTCTCTGCTGCTAGCACGCGAAAGGAAAGACGGATGGTTTCAGCCAAAGGAAGTTTGGTTAAATCGATTCGTGTGCCAGGCGTACACACACGCACGCACACACGTGCAGGACGCGTGAGTCTCTATCTCCAGCTTTGTCCAGAAAATTGGCTCGCGTTAGCACCGCGAATTAAACTTCGAATTAAACAGCTTAGCCCCTTGAATAGATCCGCGTGAGTTTTGTTAAAGCAGAAAGGCTATCGCTGAGACCGGATCAGCGAGGGAATGAGATGTACAAAGGAGGAATTTGGAGTGTAATGCTTCAGCTCTTGTTCGCGAAAGTACACAGGGTGTGTGTTTCAGTGTTCAGTATGTTCGTCGCGCGAGATAGCGACTCTGCAAACGTAAAACGTAATTCTACGAATAACGCGAATGTGAATCATTTCGTGCGAATCGAGCATCACTTCGACGAGTGATGAATATGAATGACAGAATAGAAAAGGGAAATGAAATTAAAAATGAAACGGCGGGGTGTGAGATTTAAATGCGGAGGGTGTAGAATAACATCGTATTTGAGAATCTGAAAATATACTCGGGCATGATTAATTTCTGCGTTCCATCTTCTGCACTAGTGATTCCGAAATGGCAGATATTATAATGTATGTAATAAAAATTGCGTCGAAGCAGTCGGAAATAATATTCTACGCATATTTTACAGAGGAATTATTAAAGCAAACAGTTTTCTATGTTTAGAAGGGAAAATTCAACAGATTCAATTTCATGATACTTTTCAAATACTGTTGTTCAATAAATTATACCTCAATATATTAAATGCTTAAAAGTTATTTGAACATTTTATTAATGTATTACCAAGTGGAAGATTGAAGATTTTAAAAAGCTATAGTAAAAATACGAACTACAAGGGAATTAGTAATAGATTTGCAATTACTATGGTATAATTATTAACCGTTAGTAATTTTTAAAATTCTCTGATTAATGCGAAACTGATAGCAACGAAACGTTAAATTTACTATGTTGTTATATTACATTATTTTAATTTTATTTAATTTCAATATGCCTTTACACATCCAATTCTAAATTATCCACATTCAGTAACCTAAAGCAATGATATTATATTGGTGTTCGAAATATCGTTTTCTTCCTATTTCAAATTCTTTTAAAACATTTTAA
This sequence comes from Melipona quadrifasciata, assembly GCA_001276565.1. Classification (NCBI taxonomy): domain Eukaryota; kingdom Metazoa; phylum Arthropoda; class Insecta; order Hymenoptera; family Apidae; genus Melipona; species Melipona quadrifasciata. The sequence continues at coordinate 611,976 of KQ435830.1, read as the reverse complement.
ACGAACCTAACTTGCGTTTATGTAAGATTTGCAATTTCTCGTTCCTCCAGCTAACAGAATATTTTCACTTCAGTCGTTGAATTTTAGAAAATTTGGTCGTTAGATTCTGGAACACCCTGTGCACACGTGCCCGTTTATTTTTTGGCTGTGCACACGCGAACGTATCGGCCCATAGTTGATACGGTTTGCAGAAGAATTTAAATCGACTAATTTCCACGGTGTTAAAGGAGACGGCTTTATTTGCAATTAAGAAATCGCGCAAGCAGCTGCTCCACTGTTTTCAAGCACGGACAAAGAGGACGAGAAACTTTTCCTTTTCAGGCCGATCTGTTAAACGCTATGAGACTTCGTAATGCGATTCCGCGAATATATCGTCCTCTCCAACTTAGAAACTTCACAATGACGACGCAATGGTTTAACGTTTAGAAGCTGGAACAGTCTCTCAGCTGGTCGAAATCGGTTTAAAATGGAAATTCTCGAGAACTTTTGCTTCCGAAATTTCAAAGGATATCGTTATTCTTTTCTTTCCTCTTGCTGTTCCTTCTCGCATCGATCTTCCTTCCACGCGAATTTCTTACGTGTTGGCTGTATCTGTACCGACAGATGTAACATTGATTGAGGAAATAAGTGGATGAAGATTGAGATTTGCGGAGTACGAGATAATAAATTAATGATGTAGGAATATCTCATGAATTACACTAATATTATTACATTTCTTACGTTAAATTGAATATATTGATCAATAGAACTGTAGCGGCCTAGGATTCCTCAAATAAGGGGTTTCGAACACTCGACTAGCACAAGCCGCAAGTGGCTGCACGCCTAGCGTCGATGTCCTTACCGATCTTCGACGTTAAGCAGCAGAGTGTGCGGAACCCCGCTAGGGATGGGTGCGAACCAGCCTAGTAGGTTTAGTTACAACAATAAGCGTCTGGGGTAAGGAGTCGCTGCCATCAGCCCCACTGATGATGAGTCTAGGCGCAGTGACTCTTCGAGACGAAACGCAGAACTATCGCTTTCTCTCTCACTCCCATTCTTTACCTAAAATCTTTCCATTCGTCCTTCCACAGCTTTCCACTCCTCCATCATATAAATTGTTCCCTTTAGAACTAAATAGGACTTGTAATAAAATTTTATTCCATTATAAGCCGAAATCCATGTTTCTAGGTATCAAAGTATTTATGTTCTAGCTTGAAGTATTCACAATTGTGTTGAAAAAGAAAAAGAAAAAAAATTGTGAAATGATATTTTTTTTTCGAAGCTTATTTGTTAGTCCGTTAATCGAATCATTTCGTCACGAAAGATCTCTACGTTTATAGAATTAATTATTAATATCATAATTATAATCTGACAAACTTTCTGGTTTTCTTAAATATAATTATCGTTAACAATTTATTGTCAACGGAAATGACACGACAGCTTAAAAAAATAATCTACGTACGAAACTTTAAACGCTCAAAAAACAAGTCGAGACGAATTAACTCATCCTTCTCGGTTAATACAGATGAACAGCAACCGGACTTAACCTTCTTAACCACTCTAGTACACAACTCTAATCTGAATCGCACACCTCGCACTTTCCCAAATTTTCAAAAACATCCAACAACTTTCAATTCACGCGAGCGCGCTCCATAATTGCTCGTTTGCACAAACACGCCGTTCGCACGACGATCACGCGGTGCAAACATCGCGGTAATAATACGTACAATAGAATGAACGAGGATTTTAAAGTCGTATCTTCGTTAATCGTCGCTCGCCGATTGTATCGCGATTATTCGTTTGCTCTTGGATCGTGCTGATTCGAGCGACGTCTGCTTAAAATTTTAATCGAAAAAAGAAAATTCGCTGGATCGGCAACGCAGTCAGCTTCGAGGAAAGCTTGCTCGAACTTTGAATTCCATGGATTCGATTGGCGATCGAAAAGAGAAAACTTGTTAACGTAGCTACGAACGAGACTTGACGGAGAAATTCAAGCTCGATGCTCTGTTTTTCGTCCCGCTTGCTTACAACGAACGAGAGCGTAACTCGAGTTGTTTCGACTTCGATCCACCGACGAGTTATAGCCGCCCATTACTTAAGATTGGCAATCCATTAAGGGAAGCCTCGGCGATCGACGGTGATCGTGGAAAAACGAAGGCGATACGAGCCTCGAGGAAATTGGAGGTGAAAGTGGAAGATTGGTGCGCAGAATACATCTCTCTTTTCTTCTCTTTTTTTACAGTAATGCGAGACAAGAATATTTCGCGAAACGTTGTTGAAGCAAAAATAATTTAATCGGGAAAACAATTTCCTGTGTTTACGTTGTAAGATGCTGCTGAGACAGGTTTTATATTATATTATATTATATTATTTTATTTTATTATATAATATTATTTTCATTACATCATGTTTGAACGTATAACAACATTTATAAAAAAGATTATTAAATGAATTAATTCTTTAGAAAAAGTATCGCAGCAACCGGAAAGGAAAGATGCGATTGTTTTTTGAAATAATTATAAAAGTCAGAAGATGGTAGAAATGATCGATAACGAATGATACGAAATTGTTCCTTTCATTTTATATAAAAAAATCAGAGAAGATTTCAAGCAATGCTTCAAAAGCAGTAGACGGTAAAAGATACCCAATTGAGTTTTTCTTTTTCATTCTTACAATTGTAATAATCTTGTTAAAAGTGACAAGGGCAATCGAAGAGAGGAGTTTTAACGGAAAATAATATTTGTTGCAATGTTGGATTACATTACTGTATGAATATAATTGAATGAAAGAGGCCATCGCTAACAACTGAAAGCAACAGCGAAATACAAACAGAGTCATTGCAAGTGCACATACAGATTATTATGTCGAATCCATTAAACGCAAATTCCAATATAATCTCTATTTTATTAACTATTGTTAACTATTGTTCTTCCCCGCGTTATGCGTGATTTCATGGAAAGCCACAGTACATTTGGATAAATTAAGTAGATCACAATCCCTGCACTGTAAAATTTATAGTTTACAATTTGTATTGAATATGCTACAACCACAAGTAGAAGCTTTCACTTTGCCAAAAATATGAAACGTGGTTAAGACACACGAAAACACTGAGAAAACAGAAAATTTCACAAAAATTTCAACTATCCTCGAATTTTAACGATAAACTTTGGAACGAAATTTTTTCGAAAAAACTGCATTGTTCTACAATGCATTTCCACGTAGAAGTGAAAGAACGTTAAACAACGCGGCCACGCTTTTAAAAATATCGCAGCCCAAGAAACCTGCCCAACAAAATTTCTCTGCTAAAATGAAATCCCTTGCTAAAAATAAATAACACTTTCGCTTAAATTTTCGATTCGTATATTCCCAGGGAGAGTAGCTACGCGATAAATAAAAAAAAATTAAAAATCGACCACAGCTACGCTTGTCTCTGGCAATAAAATTATGTTACATCACGCTTGGGAATATGTATTTACCTTCTCCCTCTCGCGGATCGGCGACAGCCGGTGCACGATCGCACGATTTATCGCCCTGTTCCTCGTGTTTTTCCATGCTCTTTGTTGCCGAAAAATGAAAAAACTTGTATCGTTTTTTGCAGGTTTTCCAGGTGACGCGTGAAACAGAACAGAAATGCCCGTGGGCGGACGAGTTGCCGGCAAAGTCGGGATTTACAGCTCCCATTATAATGGTAATGTAAGCAGGGATATTGCAACATATGCACAGTGACTCGCGTTAATGTTCATCATAAACATTGTTACACTGTTTCGTAAAAAAACTGCGCGACTTGTACCCCAGTACGATTTATCTCACTGAAAGGGCCAGAAGTAACTGTTCCGACTAGGAAACGAAGACGACTCTTTTGCCATAAAATTTTATTGATGTGCAAACATTTGAACAGATGCAAAACAAATTACAGGCGCGATCGCTCAGCAGCAGACAACGCCACTCCTACTCGAGGTTTACCCCACGCCCCCTCGCGAATCACGTGACCCAAATCAACCAATCGCTAATTTTCGTTGCATTAGCGTTGCATCTAAGGAAGCCCGATTTTCTGTGATAAAAAAAAAACAGACCTGGCGAATTTATTTCTTTTTACCAAGAAGAAAGAAATCGCACGTCAAATTTCAGATAGTTTAAGTTGTAAAGGATTGTACAGTCAGTTGTGAAACAAATTTTTCAATGTTTTCACGTATTACGACAATTTGTAGCACCTTCGAGAAGGGAAGTGTCTTCTGCTACGTAGTGTAAAAACGTCTTATGTTGAAATAAAATGAACGACGCATTCGTGGAGATAGAAGCTTCGAGATTTTTAAAATGAACCCAAGTTTCTTATTGTGCAATTTCTTTTCTTTTTTTACAACAATTACAACAACGGCATAATTTCAATATTTAGCGTCCGAATATTAATGCGAGTCACCGTTTATTTAGAGATATTAGAATATTTGTGAATCGCGTTAAAAAATGATTGTCGTAGTTTTTTTTTGTGAGATAGAATTTTTTTTTTTACTATAATGACAATACTTGTTATAATGATAACAAACGTGTTGCGAGATGAAACTTTTTCATTCGGAGTTTGTTATATTACAATGATGACGTGAACACTTTTATAGATATTAGAATATTCATGAGTTATGTATGAACTGATGAAAAGCAACGATGAAAAATCGTCGATATTTTAAGCTGCCATAATTTCATAAAAAAAGCATCACACAACAATCCACTCAGTTCTGTTTCAAACTTTCACGTAAAGCCTCCGCTGTCACAGTCACGAGCTCGTATTTTTCAGAAATGTTTTTCACGTCGCCCAACAATTTATTCCCGAAAATCGCGAAAATCGCAAACTCGCGACATTCTCCAAAAACCATGAAACATTTTTTCCTCGACTGGATCCATCGCGATCTTGAAGAACGGTACGATCCCTTTTCTCTTCGCTATTTTACCCAGAACCTCAAACATTACGATTGAACGATAAAAATTTTAACATTTCGTCATCTCCTAAAGTGACACCGAAAACTTCGACGGAATGACAAAGAAAAAAAAAAAAAAATCAAAGCGCGGAAAAGTTTTAAGGAGTCGTTGCAAAGGGGAAACTTCGAATCCTCCAGACCATCCTACGAATCTAGCAAAGAGAAGAATTTTTCAACTTTCAAAAGAGAGAATACTCTTACTTTATCGCCCGCTACGTATAACGTATAAAACACCATTGAAAAGAACGAACATTCGGAACAGTCGAAGTGGGAGTTTGATACTTTTGAAACGAGACTCACCTTGGATTGTTATGTGCTTCTCTTTGCGAAGTTATCACCTCTTCGTTGTGGAGGAATCGCAGGCCAAGTGTTCACGACTGATGAAAAGAGGGGCTAGAATTATTCTAGAAGCTTGTTACAATACTGGCAATAAAAACATTGCACGATCCGCGCTCTCGGTGTGCACGATCCCGCGTTTATTGATGTAACGCGATCGTTTGATGTTTGCATGCTGACCGTGGCTCGGCTAACATCGATAGCAACGGAAACGAAACGCCGGAGGAGGCCTCCGTTGTGTACACGAACTTCGCGTTGCCGAACGATAATTTACGAGGCAATTCGAAATGCGTTCTACACGTCGTGCACCGCCGATTGTTTCGTTTTGCGCGATTTAATTGGTTTCGGCGGGTATGTGGGGCGTGTATTTTTCATACAACTCTGAAATGGAGTTTCCGTCGTGCCTGGACTGTTTGTTTCCTGCACGTACGCACACACAACGCGACGTTGCAGAGCATGTGTTCGTGTCGTTTTCTCGAATGGAATTTTAAACCACGTTGCAGAAAAGATTTTCAGGAAATGAAAGAAGTCCTCTTTTGGTCCCGAGACTACGCGTTTACGAATAGAAATGAAACGAAGATCTGCAACGTTATAATTCGACTCATTTTGTCTTAAGAAAACGATTGATTTTTTTAGTGAATTTATTTTCGCTGCTCCTCAAAGTCGAGAATCAGACTATCCATGTTGAAACGACACTCGCACAATCTTTTCGAACTAAATTGTTAAATTGCATATTTTTTCGGTATCGTAAAAGTTGAAAAGAATATTTCTGATTCTGTTTGTCCCTTGAGCTGAAATGATGAAATTTTGAAAAAAATCCACGTAAATATTCATATTACTACAACGAATTAGATTTTGCTTTTAATTATAAAAGTGTTGAGTATGTGTTTACTACCTCGAGTTTTTTACATCTCGATGTGTAAATCACTTCAGTAACGTTGCATTCGCGGATTATCTCTGCTTATCTTGGTCTTTAATTTGATTCGACAATAACCGACGATAAGATGGAATTTAATTAACGGTTATTAACCCGGCAAACTCAATCTTCGAGGAGACGACATGCGCCGACCTAATAACATGCAAATTAAAAACCGGAAGAATGGGAGTTGGGCAATTCACGTGCAGATCAGAAGGAAAATAAATTTTCCTGTGTGACTGTCGCCTGCGATAGATTAATTAAAACTCTCGTATTAATTTCGCACGCGCATAGACAGATGTGTCATAGTTACCTACGTGGCGTGCACAGTTAGGGTAATTTTTTATACCACTCGTTTACGGTATTCTGCTTTCGCTAGCTTCGCGTGCACCCTGTAGCGGCGGTAATTTATTTCTTAATTAGATTTTAATTTAATCTCTCGTTCGCAACCGTTCTGTCGAATCTGGCGTCGTTAAAAATTCCGGCTGCGAATGCACGATGACGATAAAAAAGCCTTTAGAAAGAGAAAATATTGGTTTTGACTTTGACAATTGGCAAAAATTAAAATATTTGTCCACCTGGATTTAAGTTTATTATCCAGAAAATCGAACCCAGTCTTGTGTAATTATTCGTACTATTCGTAAAATCTGGAATTTCGATTTCTATCGAGAAAGTAAACACGCGTAAAATTTAAATTTGAAAAGAAAACGTACATTCTAGTAGATTCGTATTCAGTACGGGGTGAAATATCGATATCGTTCTATCACAACACAGAAAATACTCAAACACTTTTACAACAACACCAAATTACACGTTGAACACACATCAAAACCACAGTTTCCATTTTCAATATATGATCAGTGATAGCAAAAAAAAAAAAAAAAAACAAGTGGAATGACCAATAGATCAATCGAAACAACTAAACTACACCTTCCATTTTCAAAACCGATTTCATCGTGTACAAAAGTTTACAATACTAACAACAAGTTCAAACACAGAGACAACATTAACCTAAATTAATCACTGATTCGGTGCTGTGCATTCCTATCAGTTGACTGTAGCACTATCAGTTCATGAACACGTACAAAAAGTTATTACGCAATTAGTATGCAGTAGGATTTCCCTTTGATAGTATAATTACAGCTAATTCCACAGTGGAGAGCCACATAGGCACATACACACGCACAGAGAGACGATCAAAATGTTAAACGTTCCGTCAGAGACACTAAAATAAAGAAAAAAGTGGAAAAATTTTATAACACGATAGAGTACAGAAGCTTTTGTGTTTATGCACAAGCACAGTTTACAGTTTACGAAAAATCATTCAAACCTTTGAAAATACACTGTTATGTGACAAAATTTAGGACAACAACGAAAATTAGAAATTCGTCATTTTAACCGTTTTTAGTAGCTCTAGTATACTCGATGTATTTCCTGTTAATTTTATTCTCATTAAATCAATTGAATTATTCCTTCTATTAATTACAAGTAAATTTGAGTAAATTGAGAAGGAAAGTGAGATTATTTTTTTTCAATTTACCTTAGATTTCAACATCGCGGTAACTATGCTAGAATTCAAATTATCATAGAAATTATAATCTAATGAAATAGATCTTTTGGAAAGAAAAAGATTTTTGAAATTCGTGAAAAACTCTGAGAAAAATGGAATCGATCGGTTTGGCTTCATGCTGTACGCGTAACTCATCAATTTTTACCTCGAATTCTTACGCAATTTTTGCAGAATCGTAGAAAAAAATTCACAGAATACGTAATTCAAGAGTGAAGTGTTCGTCATAATTTTCTACGAATTAATTATAGCCGTGTGCAAGCTCTATTTCATTGCGTCGATAAAGAAATAAGTTCATGTAAAAATTCGCAGCCTATTCACGATATCCACATAGTTCAGTAATTAGGTCAAGAGTCTTAACTCTCTAACCGCGGACAATTTCCATACTTTTCTCTTCAAAGTCGCTCTTCAAAGTTTACAACTTTCAATCCTCCCAAGTTACAGTTTCCACGTAGCATCTAATCGATTGTGACTTTAAAAATCACTAAATTGTTTAAATATACTACTCTCCCAATTAAATCATCAAAAATTAATGAATTAAGTAATTAAACGTCAGATAGAACCACAGAATTTTCTTCTCGAAAAATTGAGAATTTATGACTTCGGTATGACCCTTGTGAACACCGAAATTTTTTTCTCTGTGTAACGAGCTCTTAAAATTCGCAGTACGATTCCCTTTTTTACCATTTTGTCGGACTTGGAACATTTAGACGGCGAAATGATGGGAATTTCTTGAATTTCAATTTGACGTATTCAACGTATTCTTCGAAACGATTCATACAACAAGCTTCAAAGTGGAAACTTCAATCTTTAAAACAATGGCGAACATCTATACACGTTTGAACTTTGAAAATTCTCCCATCCATTGCACAATGTAAAAAAAAAAAGCTGCACGACTTGTACCCCAATACGATTCGTCTCACTGAGAAGCCCAGAAGTAACTGTTCTGACTAGAAGACGACTTTTTTGCCATAAAATTTTATTGATTTGCAAACATTTGAATCGATAGAAAACAAATTTTATTGATACGCAAACATTTGAATCGACACAAAACAAATTACAGACAACGCCACTCCCACTCGAGGTCTACCCCACGCCTTCTCGCGAATCACGTGACCCAAATCGACCAATCGCTAATTTTCGTTGCATAAGCGTTGCGCCTGAAGAGGCCCGATTTTCTCGGTTACCCCCAAATCACTTTCAGTGATAAAAAAAAAAAGACAAACTCACGATCAGGTCAAAATAGAGGTATCGCGCTTTAAAACGAAACCAATTTAATCCGTTACACGACCTTTTTCTACAATTATGTCAGAGCAATTATCGACAATTTTTCATTGTCACTGAAACAATTA